>CATNWA010019713.1:0-79490 GCA_951230385.1 Staurois parvus | reverse complement strand
CACCAGTTTCCTACAAAAATGACTAAATCCCCCAAATGAATCATGCCCCAAAAAATGGGGCACTTTCGGCCCTCCTCACACTGCTGGTGTGTTCCTTTTTTTGTCAAAGGGTGGGCAGTTTAAAGGGCCTCCCATACTGTTTGCCAGGCCCCTAATCGGCCAGGGGCCCCTATACCGCCTCCTCTTTCCTGTGCCAAGCCCCAGACCCCCTCTCAGGGTTTCCCTGTAGGGATCCCATTGCTGCTGTCTCCCACCCGCCACACATCCATGTGCCACTTTGGGTCCCTCCCCACGGGTGGTGTTTTTTCCTTTTTTTAAAACCATAGGGTGCTGGCAGATTACGGGCCTCCCTTTAGCGCTGCCAGGCCCTAATTTTCCAGGGGCCCCTTTTCCGCCTCCTCATGCTGCTCGCCAGGTCCAGTGCTCTGTCATGGGTCCCTGTACCGGGCTCCCATTGCTGCTGTCCTCCATCGCCACACTTGCACATGTGCTCACATCTTCAGGTCTCCTCACACTGCTGGTGGTTCCATTTTTTGTCATTAGGGTGGTGGCGTTCACGGGCATACCATAGCTGATGCCCAAGGCAACTAATCTGCCATGGGCCCGTACCGATCCCTCATGCTGCTTGCCAGGCCCGTAATTCTGTCATGGGACCCTGTGTCGCTTGTTGGCATATTCCGATCATTCAGTTGCTCCTTCTCCTGCTACTCCTCTTCACGGATTCTGTCAGCAGTTTTCTTGGATCCATTTCCAAGAGACAAACAGTTTGCGAGCACGCACCGACGGGTGCAGAAGGCTGAACGTCCTCTGTCCAAGTTGCTTCTGCCAGGCTCGTAATCTGTACATGGCGCCCCTGTACCGCCTCCTCATGCTGCTGCCCAGGTTCCAGAGTTGTGTCATGGGCCCCCGTACCGAGCGCCTCATGCTGCTGCCAGGGACCCGTAATCTGTGCTTGGGGCCACTGTTTACCGACTCCTCATGCTGCTCGCCAGGCTCCGATTATCTGTCATGGTCCCTGTTGTAGCCGCCTCCTCTCATGGCAGCTGCCAGGTCCAGAGTGTGTCCATGGGTCCCTGTACAGGCCTCCCATTGCTTGCTGTCTATATCGCCACACTCAGCCATGTGCCACATTCCGGTCTCCCTCACACTGCTGGTGTTGGTTCCATTTTTGTCATAGGGTGCTGTATGGCCTCCCATTGCAGCTGCCTCCCCCCCCCCCACCGCCCCCCCCACACCCCCCCCCCCCAAACACACCCTTTTTTTAAGTTTAAATTTCATCACAGCGAATATATGTCGACTCCGAGATCAAAATTTTTCCACGAATTTCGCACGAATCAGTTTCGAATCGAATTTTTTGATTACTTTCGCATCATCTCTAATTATGACAGCGGTGCATGGGTCCGAATTATTGTTATGGCGTTCTATGTTTAAACATTTAAAACAGCGGACTTCATTGGGGTTTATTTACTAAAGTGGAGAGTCCAAAATCAGACTCCCTTCTGCATAGATAAACCATTCTGCTTCCAGGTTTCATTGCAAAAGCTTCATTGAACAAGCTTGAGGGTTTAGATGCCTGATTGGTTTCGTAGGCAGAAGGGAGTCTGATTTTAGGGGACTCTCCAGCTTTAGTAAATAAAACCCATATTGAGTCTATGGTCCAACAATATGTAGTCCAATCTGGAATACATTCTTGTGGTGCATGAGAACAGTAGATCGTATAATCCTCTTTCACCTTCATATGTTTATTTAATTCTCCATATATCCACCATTTTGGCCACGGATGTAGAACATCTCCTTCAAGGATTTTCAGATTCTTACTCCCATCTCTCTGCACAGGTGATGTTGTATCTATCTGAGGACCCGATCATCGATTGTTGAAATCTCCTCTGCCACAATTAGTTTACCCTTTTTGAATCCATTAATTTCCTTAGAGTTTTTTTTAGAATACCTCAGTTTTTTTAGTAGTGCAATAAATGTTTGCCAATGTACATTCTCTTTTTTGTAATTTTCCCTTAGGAACAAATACCTTCCTGTCCGGGTCCTCCAACTTTTCTTCAAACTTAAATCTTATATTCTTCGCAGACAAAACCTATTGCTGCTCCCTTAGCACGCTTAATTGAGGAATCCTGCATAGAAACCAAGTTGGAGAATATCTAGATTGTAATTTTTACATTTATTCCTTGTGTAAAATGTGTCTCCTGAATAAATACTGCTGAGGTGAATCGATGTTGTATTTTTTGAAGGATCTTATTTTTCCTTTTTTTAATTCTGTTTCTCTTCTTCTCCTTCCCTCCTCCCTTCCCCATCTTTCTCTTTACTTGCGGGACCTCGATCTACCTCCAACTACTCCTTTCCCCATTTAGGCCTTTTGTTTTGCCTATGAATCATTTGTGGATCCATTTCCACCCTAGGTTTCATACTAGCTCTGAACATGCACGTTTCCCTTCCCCTTCCCCCCCATCCTGCCAAGGACAGAAAGAACAAAAACTTAATCCCTAGTTCTTAAGGGAGCAAGAGACTGGAGCAAACAAAAAAAAATCCTTTTTTTTTTTTAATAAAGGCACCTTTTGCTCCTCCTCTTGCTCCCTTGATCTTCTCTATTCTCGCTCCCCTCTTTTTGAAGCCTGCCACCTATCTTTTTCCAACACCAGCATTTCCTCCTCATTTTCTTCCCATTCTGGAATATTTATTTTCTGCATTTCAAGTCTCTCACAAAAGTCTTTCAGGTCTTTAGGAAACTTCAATGTTGCTGATCGTCCATTTTTTCCATCCGATCAGGCAAGCTGGAAAACCCCATCTATATTGAACATTCTGCCTTCTCATTTTTTCCAATAATGGTTTTAAAGATCTCCTTCTTATCAGTGTTTCTGCTGTAAGATCAGCAAAAATCTGTATATTTACTTCCCCATATTTTATTATTGCTCTTCCTTTTAACTTTTTCCAGATCTCCTCTTTATCCCGATTAATAATGGAATTGTACAATTATATCTCTTGGGTTTCCTTTTCTGCCTTCTTGTTGTTGGGGTCTGCCTATTCTATATACTCCATAGAGTTTAAAACAGCTTGGTAAAGTTCTGTTCAATATTATGTTTATCATTTGCCTTATTGTTTCCTGTAGGTCTTCTCCTTGGGGGATCTTTGGGAGACCTCGTATCCTTAAATTGCATCTTCTATCCCTGTTTCCCTGATCTTCGATTTTTATAGCACATTTCTTTGTTTTTTCCTCATGTCTGTTATTCTTTTTTCCAAGACATGAAGAGACAGAGGAAAAATTGGACAAACATGCCCAAGTAATACAACTCTTGACAATATCTGCCCTAGGTCTTTATGTAGTTTCACCATTTCTTGTTTTATCGATTTTTCTAGGTCTTTAAACATTTCTGCTATTTTTGGTAGGCAAATGTGAGCTCTTCTATATTCTCCAGCGCCCTTGTTTTATCTATATCTGTATCTTCTATACTTTGGCTAGTATTTGTCATTCCTAGGGATAGTCTAGAACTTTCTTCGATTATTATTTTCCATCTCACAGCTACCATTTATTCCTGTTTTGTCTTTTGGGAGTCCATTTTTTGCTGTGACGGTATATATTTTTTAATTGAACTAGTTTGTGAGACCTTTGGACCTCCTCCCTTTGACGTTTTTTTTTTTCATTTTACTGTTGTTAACTTCAATTCCCAATCAGCTGGAAAGGTAGGGCAGGGAGAAAAAGAAGAAAAAAATTCCACAACTCTGGAGGAATATTGCTCTTTCTTCCTCTCTTTTCCTCCTTCTTCCTCCTCCTTCTTCCTCCTCCTTCTCCTTCTTTTTTCTTTCCCCCTATTTCCCTGATAATGAACCGTCAGGTTCTGCACCTCTTTCAGATCTTCTATTTCTTGCTTTTATCCTTTAACCACTTCTCTTAATTAAACTTTTTAGTAAGCCCTCCTGGATACATACCTCCCCTCCACATTTACTATCAAGTTCAGTTGCATTTCCAATATAAGTTCTCACAGTACATTTTCATTTCTCCTGCCACTCTCACTCACCCTCTTAGCTACCACTTCTTTTCTCTTCAGTGAGGCGGCATCCAGATTCTTCTTTTGGGGGGGGGGGGTTGCTTACTTCAGTGCACCTTCCTGATAACAGGCTTATTCGGGGGGGGGGGGGGGGACACTCCGGAATATCCCAGCAGGGTCTTGTCCTCTGTCCCAGTGAACTGGTGTTTGGGAGGCACAAGTCAAGGCTTTCTTCCCTCCTGCATGCCGGCCGGCTTCTCCTCTCCTCTCGCTGTTCCTCGCTCATCACATGACCGCTCGGTGTCCTCCCGGCTCTCTCCAGTCACAGGGATCCTCCAGTCTCTCTCTCTCTGCCACTCCACCTCCACTCAGCAAGCTCTGGGGACACGCTCTCCGCTTAGGGGACCGCTTTCCTAATGAAAATCATCTGCGGTTCCCCTAGCCTCCTTCCCCACATGCCGGGACTTCGGTAAGGGTTCAGGTGCTGGGAGTTCTTATCATGAACTCCCGCTTAGTGCTATGTTCAGGCTCCTCCCTCCCAATGGATACTAGTCTGTACTCCTACTTTTAGCCTTTGATATGGTCTCCATGACTGTACTTTGTTGGTTGTCATCCTATCTATCCCAGTGCACCTTCAGTGTCACTTTCAATCCTACCTCCTCCTCTCCTCTTTCTTTTTCCATTACTGTACACCAAGGTTAATTTCTTGGACCTTTCATATTCTCAATCTTTACCTCCTTCCTGGGTTGGTTGATAGCTTCCCATGACTTTCTGTACCATTTCTATGCTGATGAAACCCAAAATGTATCTCTCTGCCCCTCAGCTCACTACATCAGTCTTCTCACACATCACTAATTTGCTAACAGACATATCCGTCTGGATGTCACCGCACTTCCTCAAACTCAATCTATCCAAAACTGAGCTCATATTTCCTCCACCATGTGCCCCTTCCCCTGATTTCTTTGTCAAGATCAATGGCACAACTATCAACTCATTCCCACGTGCCAGGGTGCTAGGTGTAATCTTGGACTCTGAACTTTCCTTTCTTTCCCAAAGCCACTCACTGTTTGAAGCTTGCTGCCTTAAGCTCCTCAACATTTACAAAATACGCCCCAATCACAAAGCTTCTGATTCACTCCATTGACTACTGCAACTTCCTCCTCACTGAATTTCCTTTATACAGGCTATCCCAGCATCAGTCTATCATGAATGCTGCTGCCAGACTTATCCACCTTACCAACCATTCAGTGTCTGCTATACTTCTGTTACACCTCTCTGCCAACCTGACCACTGGCTTCTGCTCACCCAACTAATTAAATTCAAAATACTAACAACATACAAACCCATCCACAACTCCATCACAAAAACATCCCCAGCTCCATTACTAAACTAATCTCAAAATACCAACAAAATCGTTTTCTTCATTCTTCCCAAAATCTCCTGCTCTTTAGCTACCCTACCTTCTCCTCCCATGCTAGCCTCCATGAGCCTCTCCCATCCTCTAGAATTCCCTTCCCCAATCTGCCTTACTATATCCAACTCTGTCCACTTTTAGACAATCCCTGAAAATCCTCCTCTTTAGAGAAGCCTATCCTGCCTCCACCTAGCAACTGTTTTTATTTTCTCCATCAGCTCATCACCCTCAGTTATCACCTTTTTGTAGCACGTGAAGTGCTGTGCAAAATGTTGGAGCCATATAAATCCTGTATAATGATGATAATAATAAGCGCGCTCATGTGAATGGGGCCTAATGCAAGAAAATGCTGCAAACTAATTATTATATCCAACTTGGCAAGTTTAATCTACACTAGGAACATATTTTGAGGGTGGCTGGTTGCTAGATGGTTTTGTATTTTGTATTTCCCTGCCTCTTTTTGCTACAACCTTTTAGAAGACACTTAATGGGTGGCCTATTTTGTGAAGATAGTGATATAGATACCTCTTAGTAGTGCTGTTAAGTTGTTTCAAAAACAGATCTGGTAATTAAACCTACTTGGGCAATGGCCATCAGGGAATTGTACCTTGTCCTTCTTAGTACCTGGGGCTTTTCTCTGAAATTTCCCCTGAAGTTAGATGTCTGTTTTCTCTCCCTGCTTTAGAAGCATAATTGAAATGTTCTGGTAATACAGATATACATACAAATCTTTAAAAATTACTCTGACAACTACTGGACCTTGCTTGCATGTCCAACCATCTTGTAATGTCTGCGGGCACCTCTAATAGAACAATAATTTGGCATTCTGTATACGTACATCAGCATAAAGCTTGCAGAATTTTTCTGTACATGTTGAAGATAGAGTATACAGTAGTGCCCAGGTAGCACAAAGGACAAAAAGAGCTAGTACAGAATCTCCATAAACAGTTTCAAGTCTCCTGCAATCCATGTAATTTGCTGAACCAGAAAAATGTGACAATGATTATGACCCCTTTTTCCCAAGTTGTACTCTTGAGACACTTATTTTTCCATTTAAATGCATGATAAAAATGGTATATCTTTTTCTGTCCATGAATGTTCTTCTTGTGTCATAATAGTGCAAAACAATAATGTAATATATTTCTACCATCTCAGCTGTCACAAGAGAAAGGCTGTATATATTAGCGGTTTTAAAAAGTACAATAAAACAATGTATAGTACTAAAAGACTGAATCAGAAATGCGCACAGCATGTTTCTTGCATTAAAATATCAGGCAGAGCATCATGTATGGCTTTCTACCTCTTCTTAGACACCTGTTTCATGGTTCATTTTGAAAGCACAGGTTTTTCATGCCATATAATGCTAATAGTTGGAAGTAAAAGCAGCCTTGAGTTATAAATTACACTAACACACTGTTGGTTACCAAAGTAGCCTGATTCTGGTTGAAGAATGATGTATAGACAAGGCCCAGCTAACTATTACTATGGGGTCAGAATATGTAAAGGATACAATTTAATAAATTATTAAAACAGCCTTCTGCCATCAGTTTACGGATTCTTTCAGATGGACCACAGCTTCCGGCAAATGTAGAAATTGCCAGATTGCTAGTCTGGGTCTGCTGGGAGTAACATATGCTGTGGAAAGTAGATTTATAGAATACACTCATACCATTGTGATTACACTGTAACAGAGCATTTATTCTTTGTTGGTGTAAACTTTTTTTGCAAGCTGAAACCCTTTAGCCTGATTAATACAGGTATACCAATCCAAACAACCATTTTCACCTGTACAGGAAGCACAGGTGTTTTATACAGACAGATTTTTACATAGTTACAATGTTCCAGCTTGGATCAATGTAGGTATGTAACTAAATAAAAACTGCCATACCTGGAATTCAGATTTAAAGTGGTTCTAAATTTAAAGCATTCATTCCCTACAATAATACTGACTCCTCTCACAATCCAGCACTGTTTCCAGCTGTAGCTCTTCACCTTTCACTCCCGGCTCTTACAGGAGACTCTGACCCCCGGTTCACATATATGCGGCCACGTTTTGCACGGGCATGAGAGCCCATTCATTTGAATGGACTCCCGTGCCCATGACACGCAGGGAAGAAGTCCCTGCACTTCTTTGGAAACTGCAGCCTGCACAGGAACCTCAGTTCCCAGTACGGTTGCATTCTCCTAATGGCACCCGCCCGCGGGTCCGCATTTCTCTGTGCGGGTGGTGCAGCTGCACGGATTTTCATGCAGATCCGCAGCGGCACCACCCGCACAGATGTGAACCTAGGGTGAGAACATCAGCTTCACACTGTTTGTATCTATGGATGCACACAGCCTGGCTACCCATATGAAAAATATATTTGAAATATATTTTAAAAATATTCTTCCTGGGGAGCGCTCGTGAGCAGTAGCCAGGATGGCTGCCTTTTAGATCTGTTCCTCGGCCGCCGGACACATCAGCCAATTTCTGACCCTCGGGGGGGGTCCCCCTGCTTTCTCTCTGGTCCCTTGTCCTCCCAGTACCCCGATGGTCCTACCCTCCTGCAGCCGCGGCCTCAGTTTTGGGCTGGCCGCCAGAAGCTTCCAGGACCCCGGCCGCGAGTTCCCGGCTCCCGCCGGAGGCCTCAAATGCAGCCCCGGCCTTGATTTCAGGTTCCCCTCCACTGCTACCCGTGGGTGGGCCAGATCCTGGCAGTATGGAAGACCTGGCATCAGAGACATCCCTGCAGTCTCCTATTCCATCCTTGCGGGATGCTGAGACGCTTCAAATTCATGCTGCAGTCGGAATTGTCCTCCGCTACCTCCAAGCTGGCTGACCGTCTTTTGCGAGAAATTCGGGAGTTGGGCAACAGGACGAATGATCTCAAAGATAAAATGGAAGCTGCAGCCATGGTTATTGAAAATCATGAACAGAAAGATGTGGCCTCAAGAAAGAATTGGCGGACGCGCTGCTACGGCTTGAGGATTTCGAAAACCGTTCCCGCCGTGGCAATTTGCGGTTAAGGGGTATCCCGGAAACGGTCGCAGATGTCACTTCCACCTCTACTGCTCTGTTTCAGGAGCTGACGCCCGCTATTCCCATTGGCCGGCTCGAATTTGGCCGCATACATCGTGCTTTGGGCCCCAGACGACCGGATGGGCCCCTGAGGGACATTATCATCAAGTTTACTTATTACTGCACTAAGGAAACTATCCTCTTGGGGGCCAGAAAGAGAACAACCCTGATCTCAGCTTCCAGGGGCATCGCTACCAGCTCTTCACGGACATCTCCCAGACCACTCTTCAGAAGCGCCGCCAGTTGAAACCTTTCACTTCGGTCCTGGTGAAACGCAGTATTAAATACGCCTGGGGCTTTCCGTTCCACCTCACCTTCAACTACCAGGGCCGCAGTCACTCTGTTGCCACGCCAGAGGAGGCCCATTCTCTCCTGGAATCTTTACACCTTATTTTGCCGGAAGCTGCTGATCAGAGCCCAGCTCATTCATCTGGATCCCCGGCGAGGCCGCTTCATCTGGGTGCGGTCGTCCAACAGGAAGAGGGCCCTCCCTCAGACCCCTCTACCATCAAGTCCTTCCTGTTCTTCTCTGGGCTGAAGATGCATCTTGGACCTCCCACGTATCGTTTCACCGATGGACTTTTCTGACGGGACCGTCAGTTTTGCCCTTAGGGCTTTCCCGGTTTGTTAGCATTCCAGGTGGGGACTGACCCGGCTTGCTCCCTTGGGTTCCATCCCTGGTTGGGGGGGATCTCCTCCTGGACTTAAGGATTATGACTTTCTGCTGTTGCAGCCTATTTTAGGTCCGGGTGATGTTATTCAGGTCTCTGTTGGTGACATAGGGTGATGGTTCCCTGGGGCTCCGAGGTGGGAGGTTGACCTGGTAGGCCGGTTGGGTGGAAGGGGGTTGGCCCCCAAGGTTCTCTGGGTTTTTATGGGGAGGTCATCACGGAGGTTCTCGCTCCTGGGACTCAGTTTTATTATTTTGGTTCCCCGTTTATATTATATTCATTGCCTTATTGCCATTTTGCCCCCTGAGGGCTTATGCTTTTGATGTTTCCATTTGCAGCCATGTGTCCGGTGGTAGAGCCACCCCTAACTGGTATCCTTCAAGTGTAGGATGCACGTCACCATTGGCGTGACACGATTGCACTGTTGTATATACTTCTTGTGTCATTTTCTTTTTTTCTTTCCTTCTTTGTTTTATTTTCTTCTCTGGTTTTTCTGTTTTTTGTTTTATGCAGGGTTCTGGGACACCACAGTCCGATCGCCATTGGGAGTGGAAATTGTTGGCTGCTTTATGCTTTTTCTGCTGAGCGTGTTGCGCTGGTGCAGCCATGGCCTCGCCCCTTTGAAAATACATTCACAAAATGTTCAAGGCTTCAATTCGCCTCAGAAGCAGGCTAAAGTTTTTCATCACCTCAAATCGCAACAAATTGACGTGGTATGTTTACAAGAGACCAGGTTTTCTCAGTCCTCCGCTCCACGTTATCTTTCACCTCACTATCCCACCTTTTACATGGCCTCGGCTCCTGAGAAGCATCGGGGTGTGCTGATACCTTTCAAACGCAATCTCCCTTTTGTCTGTGCTCGGAAAATAGCGGACCCCACGGGCAGCTATTTGCTTCTGCAAGGCACCCTCTGGGACCAGGAGGTTACTTTTTGTCTCTTACTACGCGCGTAATCGTTTTCAGCATAAATTATTTTCGCATCTTTGCACCATTGTTTCCCGACACTCCAAGAGTCTTCTTCTTTTGAGAGATTCAACTGTTACCTTGGATTCCACATTGGATAGGCGCTATGCACGGGGGACGGCCCCTTCTCACGACTTAGTGCTGGAGGAACGTATGCGCTCTCTCTTGCGGACGGCGGGGCTGGCGGACGTCTGGAGGGAACTTCACCCAACCGAGCACGACTTTACATTCTATTCAAATCCTCATGACAGTTATTGTGAAATTGACCATATATTCATGCATGTTCAACAGGTTCCCTTGGTCCGGCGGATAACTATTCCCTCCTCACCCTGGTTGGACCATGATCCCTTTGTACTCCTCTTTGCCCTCTCTAGGTCAGAACGGCGCCCTTTTCATTGGTGCATCAATGACCACTCAGACTACCTGCCAACAAACAGAATTTTTCTTACGAACATACTTCACGGAAAACTCAGGATCGGTCTCTTCGGCAGTGCCCCTATGGGAGGCGCATAAAGCCACAGTGCGGGGTTATGTTATACAGCTGGTGGCGGTCTGGAAGCAGGAGCGCCGACTTTTGGAGCTTCATTCTCTCCTGGCCTCTGCGGATGCACGTTGGAAGTCATCTCCATCCATGGCCCATAAACGCGCTCGGGACACTCTGGCGGCAGAGTTGGACCTACTTGCCTCTTCGGAGGCGGAACGGGCCCTGCGTTGGACCAAACACATTTTATTCCTGTGCTAATAAGCTTGGCCTGATGCTGGCCAGGAAACTCAATTCTGTGGGGAAACCCCATAAACCGATCTGACTGTGACTTCCCACAGGTGGTTGTACTTCTAATCCCCAACAGATTGTTGCCCGTTTCTCAGACTTCCTTATGCGCCTCTATGCTAAACTAGATCCCTTCCCTGTCGCTAAAGCAGAGGCATTCTTTCAAGATCTCCGACTTCCTGGATTATCCGAGGCAGCACAGATGGCCCTCAACGCCGGTGTCACCGTACCGGAAGTGCTCCAAGCTATCAAATCTTTATGGTCCACCCCGGCCCCAGGTCCTGACTGCTTCACGATCTCTATTATAAGAAATTTTCGGCCCTGTTGGTGCCCTTTTTGGCTGACTATTTTAATGAGTTACGACAGGGCTCCTTGCCCTCTCCAGACGTGCTTAGAGCGCATATCTCCATGATTCCTCAGACAACCGATGATGTACAGGAACCGCAAGCCTTCCAGCCCATTTCTCTTCTTAATGAAGACCTGAAGATATTGGGCAAGATCCTTCGTTTTTGCATCAATAAATATTTGCGTAGCCTGGTCCACAGGGACCAAGTAGGGTTCGTCCCTGGGAGGCAGGCGGGTGATAACATTCGTAAGGTGGTCCATCTTATACATTTTCTGCAACAGCTGAAAATCCCGGGCTTCTTACTGTCCTTAGACAGACATATATATAAAGTTTTTGATTCTCTATCCTGGGAATATCTGCGGTTTGTGCTGTCTCGTTGGGGTTTTGGGGATTCTATTCTTTCTTGGATTCAAGCCTTGTATTCTTCTCCTTCGGCCATTTGAGCCGCTGGCTTTACCGCTCCGGACCGATTGCAATGTATCGGGGGTTCCATACGCAGGACAGGAGTTCAAGCTAAACCCTTTTGCGGACAATGCCCTCTTGACTCTTACTAATCCTCTGACGACGCTTCCTAATTTGCAACAGGTTCTTGAGCGCTTCTCCTTGATGTCAGGTCTCCGTATTAACTTGGATAAGACTGTCGCTCTCAATATTACTTTGGCTTCAGATTTGGTTTCGCACCTATAATCCCACTTCCCTTACAAGTGGGCTTCCTCTTCTCTTGAATACTTAGGCATTCACTTGACCCCCACCTATGACTCCCTGTTTGCTGCAAATTATTATATATTGCTTAGCTCTCTATCTTCTCTTATGCATTCTTGGCAATTTCCACACCTGTCTTGGATAGGATGGGTTAATTCGGTGAAAATGACCATCCTGCTGAAATTGTTATATTATTTTCACACCCTCCCAGTGCGGGTTCCCCCTCATTTTCTTCAGTTGCTTTAGGCGAAGTTTATGCGTTTTATATGGGCCGATAAGCACCCCAGAGTCTCCAGAAATATGCTCTTTGCTCATAGACTCCAGGGTGATCTTGGGGTGCCTAATGTAACTAAGTATTATCAGGCTAGCCAAATTTCCCCACTGTCTATGGTGCATGCTTCCTCTGATGTTCCTCTCTGGGTCCTGCTGGAACTACCTAATTGTGCCCCTATCGCAACGTCAACGCTTCTATGGCTTCCCCCTGCCCTGCGCCCTATGGCACTGAGTCCGATGTTGCTCCATGGCTTACAAGTCTGGGACTCTGTATGTTACTCCGGTGGCCTGATGTCACCTTTTCTGCCTTTGCTCCCAATTATTAAAAACCCTATTTTCCCACTGGGTTTAGATCACCCAAGGGCATTTTCTTGGTGGGTGACTAATGGTTTTTCGCAGGTGCGACACTTTTTGATTTTTTTTTGGTCCTTCCCCCACCTGGAATTCTCTTCGGGAGTCCCGGGATGTCACCCCGGCGAAATTCTTTTGATGCCTTCAATTGCGGCACTGGCTGCTCTCACTGCGGGGCACTTCTGCTTTCCCGTACCAGAAATCTGCCTTTGAACAGCTTTGCCAGCAGCGTCCGGGCGCCCCGAGCCTTATATCCCTTCTTTATGGAGCTCTGAACAGACGCTCGTGGCATACTTCTCTTTCATATGATGTTCAGTGGGAGCGCGACCTGGGAGTGGCACTGGATCCGGAGGACTGGAATAATGCCTGGTCACTCATAGCTAAATGCTCATTTAATACGACCATGCTGGAGGCAGCCTATAACGTATTGTTTCGTTGGTATTGGGTTCCGGGTTGTTTGGCCCAGGCTAACCCTGGGAGGGGGGCTTTCAGTTGCCTAGGCCAAAGTACATGCAGCTAAAGAGAAGAATCAGCTAAACAGGGAGTGAAGTTGCATAGTTACATAGTTAGTCTGGCTGAAAAAAGACAAGTCCATCCAGTTCAACCATTAAAAAAAAACAAACAAAAAAAAGTTGTAATCTTACACTCACAGTTGATCCAGAGGACGGCAAAAAACCCAACAAAGTATGATACAATTTGCTCCTGCAGGGGAAAAAAATTCCTTCCTGATCCCCCAAGAGGCAATTGGATATTCCCTGGATCAACTTTACCTATAAATAGTAACCAGTTATATTCTGTGTATCCAAGAAAGAATCCAGTCCTTTTTTAAAGCAAGCCACTGAGCTGGCCAGAACCAACTCTTGAGGGAGTCCTATTCCACATTTTCACATTTCTTACTGTGAAGAACCTTTTCCATGTTTGGAGATTACATTTATTTTCTTCCAGATGTAAAGAGTTCACCCTTGTGATCACCTCAGGGTGAATAACTCTACACAGAGTTCACTATATGAACCACTGATGTATTTATAAATGTTGATCATATGCCCCCTTAATCTCCTCTTCTCAAGAGATAATAAATTCAGTTCCTCTAATCTTTCCTCATAGCTGAGCTCCTCCATGCCTCTTATAAGTTTGATTGAACTTCTCTGTACTTTCTCCAGTTCCCCAATGTTCTTATTTTGAACTGGTGGCCAAAATTTAACTGCATATTCCAGATGAGGTATTACTAATGATTTGTAATGGTAAAATGATATCTCTCTCTCTGGGGTCTATACTTCTTTTAACCACTTGCCTACCGGGCACTTATACCCCCTTCCTTACCAGGCCAATTTTCAGCTTTCAGCACTGTACACACTTTGAATGACAGTTGCACGGTCATGCAAGATTGCACCCATATGACATTTTTATCATTTTTTCTCATTAAATAGAGCTTTCTTTTGGTGGTATTTAATCATCGCTGGGTGTTTTTACTTTTTGCGCTATAAACAAAAAAAGTGCAAAAAATTTGTTTCTATTATAAAATTTTGGAAAAAAAGGTAATTTTTTCTCCTTCACTGATGTGCGTTGATGGGGCAGCAGTGATGGGCACTGATAGGCAGCACTGAAGGGCACTGATAGGCAGCACTGATAGGCAGCACTAATGCGTGACATGGATAGGCGGCACTGATGATGGGTACTGATAGTCGGCACTGATAGGCGGCACTGACTGGCGGCACTGCTGGGCTGCAGTGATGGGCACTGCTGGGCACTGGTGGGTGGCACTGCTGGGCACTGGTGGGTGGCACTAATAAGCACTGGTGGGTGGCACTGCTGGGCACAGGTGGGCGGAGCTGGTGGGTGGCACGGCTGGGCACAGGTGGGCGGAGCTGGTGGGTGGCACTGCTGGGCACCGATCATCAGGGCACTGATCATCAGTGCTCTGATCGGTGCCGATCCCTGCTCTGACAACTGCCAGTTCTCGGCAGTACTTTCCTCATGCTTTGACAGCGAGAGGAAAGTACAGCCGAGAACCAGCAACTGCATTTCCCTGTGATCAGTGTGTCATTGGACACGGCTGATCACGTGGTAAAAGGCTGCTGTGATTGGCCTTTTACCACATCACGTGATCAGCTGTGTCCGTAGGACACAACGATCACGGAGATTGCCGGGGGCGTGCAGGAGAGCGTGTTCTGGGAAGACGTCATATGACGCCCTCCCAGAACTGGCCGACCGCAGTTTAGCCATCATTCAGCTATCTGCGGTCGGCAACTGGTTAATACAAGAGAGGATTTTGCTCACTTTAGAAACCGCAGCTTGGCATTGCATGCCATTATTAAGCTTGTGATCTACCAGAACCCCCAGATCCTTCTCCATCATTGATTCCCCCAGTTGTACTCTCCCTAGTATGTATGATGCATGCATATTCTTGGCCCCCAAGTGCATCACCTTATATTTATCAACATTAAACCTCATTTGCTACATAGTTGCCCATTTAAACAGTGCATTGAAGTGGTGATACAGTTCAGCAATCTGAAAGCAGTGGCTGCAGTAGAAAATGAAAAGCAGCTTGTAGCAATGGATGGTAGTGGAATGTTTATCTCTGATAAAGGCCAATGTCAAGATGTGTTCATAGCTCATGCAGTCCTGAATGGCAACAACAGCTAACTGTAACTTGCAGCATTGAAGCAAGGGTCAGTGACCCTCTCACCCAGTTCCTCTGAGAAGTATCAGTTGTCATACGATGCGGGGCTCTCTTAAAGTTGTGTCTGTAGCAGTTGGGACACATACACTCCTGCAGCTGAAGGGTCTCCTCAGAATAGTCCTGATGACTCAGAGTTCTTGGTTTCCCCAACAATTCTGTAAAGCTCAGCTTAATCTGGCCTGGCCTGGTCTGGAATGGCACAGCTCGGCACAGTCACACACAAACATCTGGCACTGTCGCATCTCTTTCCAACTCCCCCTGTATCTTCCCAGGCTTTTTCTTATATAGTGTCCCACCCTTTGGCTGTTGCTTATTGGCTTTTTCCTGTGACTTCAGCTTTGCTGTGTGGAAAGTCCTGCTTCCAGCCTACAACTCCCAGAGTACTCTGAGTTCTTTTATTAGGGTTATGGTAAAATGAAGGTGCTGAATGCTGCCATCTTGTGGACAAATATAGTTCTGCATTCTTAGTACAATACCCAGTGTTACACAAAGAAGACAGCTTGTTACATCAATAGCATATTCTGGTATTCGTTTATTTAAACAAAAGCATGTCTCAATTCAGGTGTACTTAGGGCAGCATATTTCTAATTACTGCCCTGCATAATAGCTAATGGTAATTCATCTTTTACTAATTTTACATCATAGAAATAAATTCTGCTTATTTACTATAGTTACATAGTTAGGTTGAAAAAAAGACAAGTCCATCTAGTTCAAAGAAAAGAAAAGAAAAACTAATAGAAACCTTCACAATCCTATGCCCACAGTTGAACTAAACGAAAGGGAAAAAAAATGTATAAAGCATGGTCCAATCTGTCTCCTGGGGGATCGGGAAGGAATTGTGTTTAACCCGCTGGACCGATCAGATTTTCCCTGGATCAGCTACGCCTGGTGTTATTATTACTTATAAATATTAACATGCTGTTATATTTTGTGCATTTAGGAATGCATCCAGCTCTTTTTAAAACAATCTACTGAGATGATCAGAACTAGCTCTTAAGGGAGTCTATTCCCCATTTTCCCAGCTCTTACTATGGAGAACTGAATCAAAATTTACTGATATTTTGATTTTGTTTCCCTCATTGGTCACCACTGAAAAATTGGGCTGAATATAGTAGATAAACTAAAGGGGGAAATGTATGTTGAGAGAAGTCAGCAATCTCAATATACAGTATATACAGTTGGCATAGTTTAAAGTATGATATAAATATAAAGCAGAAAGCTTAGATTCTCAAGTGGGACCTCTCCAGCACAGATAACATGGTTGGTTCATTGAAGTTATGTATGGGAGTAATGTCAGTGGTGTAATCATAGTCATAACTTGAGGGTGAGAGGGACCCCAATATGGGGGCTGTTCAGGCAAATGAAATATAGAAAATCTGTATACATGTGAAGATAATACAGATCCAGTAGAGGCTGCAGTTGACATTGATCATGACCCTCTGTGAAGTCTCCAGTCAAAGAGTCGATGCATAGAGAGAGTCATTGGGATCGTCACCAGTACATTTTTGTGTGCATCAAACATCATTTGATCATGTACTAAAATGATGCTGTAAGTCTTACCAGTGCAGCCTAGTAGTAAATGTTTAAACTTGAAGACCTTCTCGAGCAGCTATATGACTGCTATAAGCATTACAGTTTTCTTGAGGTTGTAAAAAAAATCCCAGTGTTAAAATCTGACAATACATCTAAGGTTTGTACTCCTGTAGGACAGTGCATTATATAATAGAAAATAACATTCTTCTTATTTTTATTATTACTGCTGCTGTTACTATTACACATATTTGCACAGTTGACCCTGCCAGCTGCCGCATAGTGAGGCCCTATTAAAATTTTGCAATGATCTTTCGTTACACCTCTGATAAAGGTCTCTGACATCCTCACAACTTGCTCTTGAACTTGCAACTGAAAAATTTTACTTAAATTTTACTTACATTTACAATTAAAGAACACAATTTAATCCAGGTAAATATGCATTTGAAAATGTAAAAAATAGTATAAAGATTGTATATAGTGTGGGTATATGCACAGCAGAATTAAGACTGGGAGGGGCAGGTCTGTCAGACAGTTAGGCAGGCCACACATTGTTAATTCTTCTTTTTTTTTTTTTTTTTGTTCAAGTGAAAAAATTCCCCCATCCACAATGAGGTATCGCTCCCACCAAGCTGTTTCATTCTTCCTTCTGCAGAATACAATGATCAGTGTTGTAGACTATAGCCGGCGGCACTGATTGTCTACTGCTTTAACCTCTATGCCAGTAACAGAATGACATCAGACTGGTGATATTTATATTGTTTAAATGTAACAATGTATTGTTTGGCAGGGATGTATTGATCACAAGAATTGAGCACACTACACGGCCAATAAAATAATTGTGGTATATGCATTTCAGCAGTTGTTTCAAAAATGGTTATGAAGCCTAAACATTTTTTACCTTGATGCATTCCTTGCATTAAGGTAAAAAATATTTAGGCACTAGTATCCCCCCTCACCCCCCTATACTTACCTGATGTCAGGGATCTCCGCGATCCCCGCAGCGATGGTCCCGGCGCAGGCGCAGTGTGCCGCCCTGTGCAGGGACGCGGGCACTAGGTCCGGACCGGCCGCGGCGTTCAAGTTCACGCATGCGCAGTAGAAGCCGCGGCCACCCGCTGAGCACCAATGGCAGCGCAGGGTGCGATATTTAAACGGCCCTGAGCTGTCATTCAGTGCCTTCTGGTCTTACCTGTATTCCTGAACCTGCGAACCTGTGCCTTGTGAGTTATTGACCCGGATTGTACCTGACCTTGCCATATTCTCCTGTCCTGACCCTTGCTTTGTCTGACCTCTCTCCTGGATGCCCCCTATCGGATCTGACCTGCTGTTGCTGACCTGGCGTGTGACCCGACTATTCTCTGCCCGCTGCCTTGTACACACCGTCCTCTCTGTTACCGACCCGGCCTGTCTGACCTTGCTATTGCTCAACCATCCGTCCATCCATCCATCCCTCGCAGTGGGGTCTTCAGACCTCATATCAGACTCTTTCCCGTGGGAGCCCTCGGCGTATACCACTACCACTGACGGACATACCCAGTAGCCACGACCTGGTCTCGGGGTGCTCCAAGTCCATCCCCACCATCAGGGGCCCTGGTGAACAAGCACTCTGGGACTTAGATTCCGTGCGCTGGGGGCGCCTATTCAGTGGAGTGCTAGTGGTACCGCCGGGCGGTCCCTTACACCTGAACCCTTGTTTGATCCAGCGCTGTTCATGCCTGTAGTGGCTCCCTCACCTCATTTCCTTGTCTCACAGGTGTTGCTGAGGTATTGGGTGTCAATCAAAGCCAATGATGGAGATGGGGGGGGGTGTTGGGGAGCTAGACGACACTAGTCCAACCAATGGAAAAAAAAAAAAACACACACAAATAGAAAGCCACCATATACCCTATCTTATACCCACAGTTGATCCAGAAAAAAACAATAAAATATGATCCAATTTGCTCCAGTAGGGGAAAACAGTTGCTTCCTGATTTCCCATAAAGCAATCAGATATTCTCTGGATCAACTACCCCTTGCGTTATTGCCTTTAAATATTAGTATTCTGTAATATTTTATGCATTGTTTTTTAAAAACAATCTACTAAGCTGGCCAAAACTAGTTCTTGAGGGAGTCTATTCCACATTTTCACAGCTCTTACGGTGAAGAAGCCTCTTCATATGTGGAGGTTAAAATTTTCTTCCAAGAGTAAAGAGTGCCCTCTTGTCCTCTATAATGACCTGAACGTGAATAACTCAACACACCGAGTTCACTATATGGGCCACTTGTGTATTTGTACATGTTGGTCATATCCCCTCTTAATCTCTTCTCAAAAGAAAATAAAGCTCCATGCACACTAGCTTAAAAGTAAGCTCCTAGCAGCTACTTAAAAGTGTTTTGTTTTTTTTCTGCCCCAGAAGCACATAATGTTATCCTAAGTGTCCATGCACACTGTTGTAGTCTAGAAGCATTTTTGAAGCTTCAGCTTCTAGAAGCAGAAAAAACACTTTTTTTTTACATTTTTGGGAGTGATTTTTTTGCAGAAAAAAAGCTAAACACCCCTAAATGCTCTTAACCACTGCTAATAGCTGGTTTCCAGTGCTTTTTTCTTAGCGCTGGCAGTCTCCCTACCCCAAAGAACACCCCCATGTTGAGGGCATGTGGCCTGGTATGGTTTGGGGGGAGCACTCACTCATCCCCCCTTTTCCTGGCCTGACAGGCTGCATGCTGTAAGGGTCTGGTATGAATTTTGTGAGGAGCCTCCACACCCTTTTTTTTTTTTTTTTACATTTTGGCATGGTTCCCCTTAAAATTCATACCAGACAAGAATGGCCTAGTATGGATTAGGCTGTTTTTTTTTTTTTTTTTTTTTTGTTTTTTGTTTCTGTCAAGCTTTCATTGCCAGTAATTCTTTTGTTTACATTCTGCTTACATTTAGCTGTCAGTGGGGAACCCTGCTAACAGCTGATGAGTCATCATTTGTTAAGGACATGGGCGGCTGGCTTGTTGTTGCCCACTCCTTAACCAGCTATACACTGGCAAACCGCTGGCACAGAGATGACTTTTTTCAGCTCCTAGTGTGCATGGAGGTCAAATTAATTTCAGTTTATCTTTCCTTATAGCTGTGCTCCTCCATGCCTCTTATCAGTTTGGTTGCCCTTCTCTGCTTTTTCTCCAGTTCTCCAATATTCTTTCTGTTAATTGGAGCCCAAAACTAAACTGCACATTCGAGATGAGGTATTGCTAATGAATTGTCCAGGGGAAAAATGATATACAGTATCTCTCTCTGGAGTCTATACCTCTTTTAGTAAAAGAAAGTATTTTGCTAGCTTGGCATTGTATGTCATCATTAAGTCTATGATCTACCAGAACTCCAAGATCCTTCTCCACCATTGATTCCTCCAGTTGTACTCCCCATAGTGTGCATGATTCATGCATGCTTTAAGCTCCCAAGTGTATACTTTGCATTTTACAGTTGTGTTAAATAATAGCAGTCAGACATCACTAACCTGATCAATCACTGTTTTTGGTAGAAATTATATTTCTACATGGCAAATAATTTACTAGCAGGTGTAGTAGAGTAATAGAAATCCAACAGACCCAACAGTCATGACATGCATGCTGCTGATTCTGTGTAATTGAAACACTAATTGAAAGGGGCATGTTCAAAATAATAGCAGTGTGGAGTTCTATTAGTGAGGTCATTCATTCTTTGAAAAACAAGTAGCAAATATTGCCCTTATTTAAAGAAGGAAGGCAGCAAATGTTGTACATACTGGTTACAGTGCATTTCTCTCTGAAATTCTGAGGAAAATGGGTAATTCCAGACATTGTTCAGAAAAACCGCATACCTTGATTAAAAAGTTGATTGGAGAGGGGAAAACATATATAAAGAAGTGCAGAAAATAATAGGCTGCGCAGATAAAATGATCGCAAATGCTTTAAAATGGCAACTAAAACCTGAAAGACATGGAAGAAAGCGAAAACCTACCATTCAAATGGATAGAAGAATAGACAAAATGGCAAGGACTCAGCCAACAATCCACTCAGGGAAGATCAAAGAAGGTCTAAAGCTACCTGTGAGTACTGTTACAATTAGAAGATGTGAAGCCAAGCTATCTGCAATAAGCCCCCGAAAAGTCCCACTGTTGAAAAAGACATCTGCTGAAGAGGTTACAATTTGCCAAAGAGCACATTGACTGGCCTAAAGAGAAATGGCGCAACATTTTGTAGACTGATGAAAAGTAAGATTGTTCTTTTTGGGTCTAGTGGCCGGAGACAGTTTGTTAGATGACCCCCAAATACTGAATTCAAGCCACAGTACACTGTGAAGACAGTGAAGCATGATTGCACAAGCATCATGATATGGGGATGTTTCTCATACTACGGTGTTGGGCCTATTTATCACATACCAGGGATCATGGATCAGTTTGAATACATCAGAATACTTGAAGAGGTCATGCTGCCTTATGCTGAAGAGGAAATGCCCTTGGAATGGGTGTTCCAACAAGACAACGACCCCAAACACACCAGTAAACGTGCAACATCTTGGTTCCAGACCAACAAGATTGACGTTATGGAGTGGCCAGCCCAATCCCCGGATCTTAATCCAATAGAAAACTTGTGGGGTGACATCAAAAATGCAGTTTCTGAGGCAAAACCAAGAAATAGAGAAGAACTGTGGAATGTAGTCCAATCATTCTGGGCTGTAATACCTGCTCACAGGTGCCAGAAGTTGGTTGACTCCATGCAACACAGATGTACAGCAGTTCTCAGAAACAGTGGTTATGCAACTAAATATTAATTAAGTGATTCAAAGGAAAGCAAAATCTTCAAACATTTTTCAGTTTATATAGTGAATGTTTGAGTTTGTAAAGAAGAATACAAACACTTTTCTTCAATTTTGTTAGAGGAACACAAATTTGATATATTTTTCTTCATGTTTTGATTTGGAATAGGATGTGTAGTGTTCCCAATGCATTTGTGTGTATGGAAATAAAAGCTATTAGAAGGATTTTGAGCTTTTTCACTTTTTTCAACTGCTATTATTTTGAACACAACTGTATTAACATTAAACATAATTTGCCAGATAGTTGCCCAATTAAATAGTACATTGGGGTTGGCTTGTAAGTTGGAGACATCCTGTAAGAATGTCTTAAGTATTGTCCAGGGAGAACTTATTATGTCCGTGTTTATGGGGAATATCAAAGACAAGCA
Source organism: Staurois parvus (assembly GCA_951230385.1). Classification (NCBI taxonomy): domain Eukaryota; kingdom Metazoa; phylum Chordata; class Amphibia; order Anura; family Ranidae; genus Staurois; species Staurois parvus. The sequence continues at coordinate 57,542 of CATNWA010019713.1, read as the reverse complement.
GGGCCGAAACATTCTTACATAGTTACATACATAGTTAGTCTGGCTGCAAAAAGACAAAAGTCCATACAGTTCAACCATTAAAAAAAAAAAAAAAATTATGATCCTATACCCACAGTTGATCCAGAGGAAGGCAAAAAAACCCAGCAAAGCATGAACCAAGTTGCTCCTGCGGGGAAAAAAAATTCCCTCCTGATCCCCCAAGAGGCGATCGGATATTCCCTGGATCAACTTTACCTATAAATGTTAGTATCCAGTTATATTCTGTGTATCTAAGAAATAATCCAGCCCATTTTTAAAGCAATCTCCTGAGCTGGCCAGAACTAACTCTTGAGGGAGTCTATTCCATATTTTCACAGCTCTCACTGTAAAGAAACCTTTCCGTGTTTTGGAGATTACATTTCTTTTCCTCCAGATTTAAAGAGTGCCCCCCTTGTCCTCTGTGATGACCCAAGGGTGAATAGCTCTACACCGAGTTCACTATATGAACCAATGATGTATTTATACATGTTGATCATATCCCCCCGTAATCTCCTCTTCTCAAGAGAGAATAAATTCAGTTCCTCTAATCTTTCCTAATAGCTGAGCTTCTCCATGCCTCTTATCAGTTTGGTTGCCCTTCTCTGTACTTTCTCCAGTTCCCCAATGTTCTTTTTGTGAATTGGTGCCCAAAACTGAACTGCATATTCCAGATGAGGTGTTACTAATTTGTACAGGGGTAAAATTATATCTCTCTCTCTATGGAGTCTATACCTCTTTTAATACAAGAGAGGATTTTGCTCACTTTAGAAACTGCAGCTTGGCATTGCATGCCATTATTAAGCTTGCGATCTACCAGGACGCCCAGATCCTTCTCCACCATTGATTCCCCCAGTTGTACTCCCCCTAGTAAGTATTATGCATGCATATTGTTAGCCCCCAAGTGCATAACCTTACATTTATTAACATTAAACCTCATTTGCCACATAGTTGCCCAATTGAACAGTGCATTGAGGTCAGCTTGTAAATTGAAGACATCCTGTAAGGACGTTATTCCACTGCACAGCTTGGTGTCATCTGCAAAGACTGAAATGGTATTTATAATCCCAGAACCTATATTGTTTATAAATATATTAAAAAGTAAGGGTCCCAACACTGAACCTTGGGGTACACCGCTGACAACCCTAGACCATTCAGAGTATGAATCATTAACCACTACTCCTTTGAATACCATCTTTTAGCCAGTTTTCTATCCATTAACATATGGATTTTTCCAAGCCTATAGACTTTACCTTACACATTAGCTGTGTGTGGGAAGCTGTTACAAACGCTTTTGCAAAATCCAAGTATACCACGTCCACCGCCACCCCTCTGTCCAAGGTTTTGCTCACCTCCTCATAAAAAAAAGTCAGATTTGTTTGAAAACTTTTGTCTTTTTTGAATCCATGCTGTCTGTTGCTTTAAATATTTCTTTCCAACAAGAACTCATCTATGTGGTCTTTTATTAAACTCTCCAGTACTTTCCCAACTATAGAAATTAAACTAACAGGTCTATAATTACTTGGTAAAGATTTTGACCCCTTTTTAAATATTGGCACCACATTGGCCTTATGCCAATCCAGTGGTACTATGCCAGTCATTAAAGAGTCCCTAAAAATTAGAAACAATGGCTTTGAAATGACAGAGCTCAATTGTTTAAGGACCTGTGGGTGTATGCCATCCGGTCCAAGTGCTTTATTCACCTTTATTCTGTCTAAATACTTTTGGATCATATCAGCTGTGAGCCAATGTGGATCATCTGTATCAATACCATTCATGGACATAATGGTATGGACAAGAGCTCCCCATGCACCTTTGTACACAGAGCTGAAGAAGGTATTTAATAAATTTTGCCTTCTTTGTCCCCAGTCACCCACTCTAGATTATTAGGCCTACATGCTCGGACCGGACCTTTTTACTTTTAATATATATTGAAGAATTTTTGGGGGTTGGTCCTGCCAACTTTTGTAATCTATAGTTTGTTTTCAATTTTTGTGGCCTTTATTTCCTTTTTGCATATTCTTTGTAATGCTTAAACAATGATAGCGTTCCTTCATTTTTATAACTAACAAAAGCTCTTTTCTTATTATCTATAGCTTTTTAACTTTGGCCGTAAGCCACATAGGTTTGATTTTTAGCCTTTTAAACTTGTTGCCCACGTGAGTATATTTTGCAGTGTGTTCACATACAGTCTTTGAAGAACTCCCATTTCTGTGTTGTGTTCATTGGTGTCAATATTCCCTCTGAGTCTAAGTTTTGGAGAGCAGCTCTCGGCCTTAGAAAATTAGCTCTCTTAAAATTGAGAATTTTTTATTTTTCCCGTATGTGCTTGCTGTTTACAGCTAACAATAAGTTAAATCATGTTCTGGTCACTGCTACCAAGATGTTCTTTTATATGGACATTCATAATAAGCTCTGCATGGTTTGAGATGTCCAGGTCCAGAAGAGCATCTTTCCTAGTTGGAGCCTCTATGAACTGTACCATAACATTGTCCTTTAGTAGGTTTAAAAACTTTTGCCCTTTAACTATTCCTGCAGTACCATTACTCCAGTTCCCCCCATTATTATCACTGTCCCAGCCTTCACAGCCCTTTCGATCTGCCCAAGGAGCTGAGTCCCCACCTCCTTATTAACACTGGGAGGCCTATAACAAACTCCAATGATTACCTTTGTAGTTCCACCAATAATACTTAAGCCTCATCAGACTCTCCATCAACTATGTCCTCTTTCACACTCGCTCTCAGATCGCTTCTCACATAGAGACAGACACCACCACCTTTCCTTTTTACCCTGTCTCTCCAAAAGAGAACATAGCCTGGAATATTAATGGCCCAGTGTGAAGAATGAGGCCAAGATTCAGCAATACCAATTAAATCATAGTTCTCTTCATGCACCAAAGCTTCCAACTCACCAATTTTGCTTGGCAGACTTCTGGCATTGGTGAACAAACACTTTAATTCATTGACACCATTGGGCTTGGAGTAGACACAACCCTATACAAAGGTTTTCCTTTTCCTGGACAAACTCCAGACTCTCTGCACTTCTCTGCAAGTTCAAACTCTGCAGCCCAAAACCAACCGACCCTCCATTTTTGCATGACAGTTTTAGGACTAATAGTGTTCACCCTCAAGGAAGTTTTATATGCCCAATTTTGTTTCAGACCATTGCATCTTAACATTCTCTCAGTGAGGGACAAATAATTTAGTGAAAATATTTTACATTTTAAATTGTATTAACTATACAAAATATGTAACATTTTGTTCATGTTAGTAATATGTTTATGTTATTTCTTGTATTTACAAGAACACCCTGCTGAAATGTCAGCTGCAGGATGTTAAAACCAACACAAGATGGCAGTATCCTGAAAACTCAGTGGCACTCACACTCTGCAGAGCAGCCCCATGGACCTTGTATGCTAAACCGCAGGACTTTGCTGGAGAGCAGTGTATCAGAGGACTACTTTTCCCAGAAGAGCTAGCGTGTGGGCAGGGGCAGATATATATAGATGCCTGGGAGACTGGACAGGAAGTGAGAGGGGAGAGAGCTGGAGAGTAGAAGCAGAGAGAGAGTTGTGATGACTGCCAGAAAACCGGACTAGGCCACAGAGCTAGAACGAGGAGAAGTAAGGAGGAGTCGCTGACCACTGGCCTTGCCACCCTCTTCAGTGAGATAGTCTGCCAGCATGTGCCCAGAGCGTGGTGACAGGATGGAATGCTGCAACTGAGGCCAGAGAACCTGTGGGGGCCCCCATCCGCTGACAGAGACAGCCAGGACTGCTGGAAGCCACCGATTGGGTGAGAGAGTCCCATACACCAGTTAAACAACAGAACACTGACATTCTGCTCACATCTGCTACTTTTTCCTGCACACAGTTGTGGACCTTGCATCCGGTTAGCATGTGTTGCAGCCTAGTTCCCACAGCCGCTACTGTTGAAAACATTTGCGGCACAGCCCAATCATCAGAGCTGGCTGCAAGGCACTTTCTGCAGGTCATATCACATCAGTGCTCCCTTTGACCATTGACTTATTCTCTTAAAGGAACATCTACTACCATTGCCACTGGTGACTGCAGTCCAGAATGAAGCTACCCTTTTGCCGACAAGCCCTACTACAAGTTTGACACTTTATTAGCCTAAAGCTGACTTTCTTTCTTGAGTGCTTAAAAGGGCACGATGTCCAGTGCCAGTGCCACTTAAAGGGATAGTACTTGTCCTTTCTTCTTCCTCTCCTTGTGGTAATCCTTTAAGGAACTGTCACCACCATCACTTTCTAGTGGTGCACCAACTGGGTCACAGCGAGAAGAATCCTCACTGCATTTAAAGGGGCATTGACTACCCTGATCAAAGAGCTCTTTCTATCTCAGATTTAAACTGAGTTGACAGATGTTACCTTAAGAAATTTTTTCCAATAGCAAGCTTAAACCATCATTTCTCATCAGAGATGCATGCCATGTCATTGCACCAAATTCAAATACAAGTTTTAGACAGGTACATGAATTTGGGGCCCAATTTACTGCATTCGGAACTCCCACAAGACAACAATAAAATAGATTTTACCATGGATCTCTTTAATTGTCTGCTGCAGGAAGCCAAATAACCAATACCAGGTGACTCTGCAACACAAGATTTTTGGGACCTTTTGTTGCGCAACCCTTAGACTTTGTTCAAATGGGATATACAAAACCATATGCCTGTGGAGGGGCACACAAGGCATACTGCCGCTGCTTTCAATGTAAAATCTGTGTGGGTGCATGGCCCCGAATGCATCCAGACTGAATTCAGCGCCATGCACCCACGGTCGCATGGATGTTACATTGGGAGAAGGAACAGTGTCCGCTGTGCATTCCAATTGACAGCAATGGGATTGCTTGCACAGGGATGCCCAGAACACCTGGGCTTCCCTGTGTGGGTAACCACAGCCCTGCATTGGCATACAACCTTATGCCAATGCAGGGCTGTGTTTACCCACACAGGGAAGCCCAGGTGTTCTGGGCATCCCTGTGCAAGCAATCCCATTGCTGTCAATTGGAATGCACAGCGGACACTGTTCCTTCTCCCAATGTAACATCCATGCGACCGTGGGTGCATGGCGCTGAATTCAGTCTGGATGCATTCGGGGCCATGCACCCACACAGATACAGATATACCCCCCTGTGTGAACAAGGCCTTATCCTAACTACCACTCCCAATGCAGCGAATGTGACCATCCACCCAAAATAAAATCTGCCTGAAGACAGAAATATTTTTACATGCTTGATGACAGGTTGTGTTCCATGATCAGAGAGTCATCCAGTAAATTTATTTGCTCAGTGGGTGGCTGAAATTCACTCAGTGGATTGCTCTATCAGCCGCCTCCCACCCAACATTCTTTGGAGGAGGAAGAGAGAAAAATTGTGGGCCAAAAAGTGATTGCATCTAATTCGGATATTTGATAGTTTGGAGACTGTCTGTCTGTAAAAATACAATAGGCACAGAGGGAGAGTCATTCATCCATGCTGCATAGTTTAAATGGTGGAATCCCTGGTTTTTTTTTTATTAGTGTATGGCCAGCTTTAGTTGCATATGATTGCTGCTGTTTTCAGGCACTTCCTGTCTACATGTATGGTCTCCAGCGATGACATTTCTTAGGGCAGTTTTGTTATGGTGACAACAATAGATGCTGCCCATGTAATGTGAGTTGAAATGGACACTTGGGCCCTGATTTACTAAGAATTGTCTACCAGCAGACGCTGAACATTCAGGCAGATTCAGTCAATCAGGACCTGTCAGTCTTCAGAAAGGCGTCTAGCAAACTCATTGAAAAGAGTCTATTTTGTAGACTCTTTTCCTGTTAGTAAATCTGGAATCACGTCTAGCACATTTCTAGATGCAATGTCGGATATGTTTGCTAGGTGGCGCACAACCGCGGGCTTTGTCCCGTTTGGCATTTTTCTGTTTGCATATGAGAATACTTATAATTTAAAATAAAAAGTACACCTATATTATTTTTATTTTTTTGGATTGCTGTTTCTCCAAAATGATCAGACAACTAATGCATTTCCTAATGAATGTCATACATTCTATTTTCAAATGTCAAACATTTTCACACTTATATCTCAAATAATTGGAAATGTCTAGTTCTAATTTCTCAATATAATTATATATTTTCATTCTCTTTAATCATGTAACTATTCTATGTTAAAGTAATAGTGCAGTGCTATAAATGCATGTCATCAATCATAAACGCATGTAAAATAAAAAAAGAGCAAATAAGTGCAATAATGATATAAACTAGTAAATGGTGCTAAAAAAAGTTCATATAATCATTCCTGAATAATGGAATGGCCTTCGTGTGAGAGTACCAACTGAGAGAGTGCCTATGAATGGCATGTGTGGTTTATCCATAACGAACAGTAGTGCATGAACTCGTGAAAGGTAATCCACCGTTGGGAAGGGTGTACACTCACCAGAACAAAAGTATTAATGCGCATGGGTTATACACATCAAACATCTGGGGGTGCAGCGGTATGCTGGCAGCTATGGGTTAGTCATCCATCTCCATCCATCTATCCAGGTGGGTGCCAAAATGGTCCTGGGGAGGTATTAGCTCAGCTACAGGAGCCAGAAAGGTGCTTAATAGTGTAGTACTTTATTATAATTGTCACGAGTAACAATTTAAAATATCCACGTGGAGTAATAAAAATAAGAGCAAAGTGAGTACCAAGATGGCCACCGATCCTCAATGGCGGCGGCATGGCGTCAGCAATAGGGCTCCACCCAATGTGTTTCGTGTACCAACACATCCTATTGGTGTGCCCCTGAGGACGTGTTGGTACACGAAACGCATTGGGTGGAGCCATTTGGCAAGAGTTAGAAATAAAGTCAAGTGTGAACGAGCCCTTAAACCTCTCTCCTTATACAACTTGACCCCTCCCCCACCCCCCCTGTCATCACCTGTTCCATCTGCAAATCTATGTATCACCGCCCCACTCCTTTTTATTTAACTATTTATTTACTGATCAAGTTAATGTGTCTCATTTCCTATCACCTACAGCTCAGATCTCGCATTATTATATGATTCCTGATTGTATCTCACCACTAGTCTGATTGAATTCACAATTCCTGGTCAGTCCCGTTCCCTTACCTATAATAACCTCTAGGGCCAGTTCACACTACATGTGTTTCAGTTGCTTTTGTTGCATCCAAAACGCACAGAAAGAAGGTTATATGGTTGTCAATGTCATAGTTCACATCAGCACTTGCAGTTCCAGTGCGTTGCAGGTGCTGCCAAAAAAGTTGAACAGGCTGCATTGTTTATGCATAGAACTGTACTTGAACACGGTAAAACGCTCTGAAATGCACTAAAACGCACATGTCCCTAATTAAATTTAAGAAAAAGAGAGGGGAAAAAAATTAACTGGAATGCATAAAAAAATGCACTGGAACACACCAGAAACGCATCCAAAATGCACTGGAACATACCAAAAACGCATCCAAAATAATTTTTTAAATCCAAAATAAATTTAAAAACCGGTGTGGGGTCCCCCCTCCCTACAACACCAAGTCCTTCGGGTCTGGTATGGATTTAGAGGGGAAAGTCTATGCCAAAATATAAAAACAATGGCGTGGGGTCCCCCCCAAAATCCATACCAGACCCTTATCCAAGCATGCAGCCCGGCAGGTCAGGAAAGGGGGGGGGACGAGCGAGCACCCCCCCCTCCTGAACCATACCAGGCCACATGCCCTCAACATGGGGGGGGTGCTTTGGGACAGGGGGGCTCCCCCCAAAGCACCTTGTCCCCATGTTGATGGGGACAAGGGCCTCTTCCCCACAACCCTGGCCAGTGGTTGTGGGGGTCTGCAGGGCGGGGGGCTTATCAGAATCTGGAAGCCCCCTTTAACAAGGGGGCCCCCAGATCCCGCCCCCCCTACGTGAATGAGTATGGGGTACATGGTACCACTACTAATTCACAAAAAAAACAAAAAGTGTAGTGTAAAAACCACAGGACACGGTCTTTGACAAGTCCTTTTAATAACCGAAAAGTCTCAAAGAATGTCCCCCGAAGTAGATCCAACATCAATCATGAAGCCCGCCATCGGCGACCCGAAGAAAAAAAAAAAAAAAAAAAAGGTTCCGCTCCTGAAGATGGCTGCTCAGCCTTCTGCTGTGAGCTTGGGTGACAGTTCTTAAATATGTAAGGGGCGGGGCCACCCAGGGACATCACGCATGTGACATGGGGCGGGGTTACTCGGATGATGTGCTGGGTGGCCCTGTCACGGATCCACGGTCGCCGCCACCAACAAGCGACAATCGCACGACTGCGACTAACAGTAATACGTCATGCCCACGGCGTCAGACCCCAGACCTTCTCACCAAACTCGTGACCGAAGGACCGGCTGATCTAAAACCGCGGTGTGACGCACGTAACAAGGCCACACTCAGCTGCACCCAGCACAGCGATTGCCCAGCTAATGGACTAAAATCAGTGCCTGCAGCCTAAATGCTCTTGTTACTGGGTCGGTTTAATTACGCAACTAACCCTCTACTGCCACCACTACTTTTGTCGGAGACTGGAAAACTCCCGTTATCAAATATACACTATAATGATTGAAATATTGATCTATATAGCACGGCCCGCGGACCTGTTATACAGAGATATACCAAACAGTAGCGTCTCTTCAAAGGCAGGGATTCGTGAATTGCAAGTAAGCGCTTAGAAGAAACAGTTTAACACTTTCAGAAAGAAAGATTTATTACTAAAAGGGTCAAAACAGGTGCGATAAAATATTTACAAAGAGATATCACAAAAATATATATATACGTGTATATAAAGACACAGCAAAGAGATAATTAGGAAGAAGATTACAGGGTTAAGTTACTTGCCCATATGCCTGGGTTTGCAGATCCAAGTTGTAGAGCAGGGTGATTTCTTGATCTCCTTTTGTTACGATGTTGCTAGGAGATCTCTGTGTGTGTGTGTGTGTGTGTGTGTGTGTGTGTGTGTGTGTGTCAAGCTCTAATTCACTTGTCTCTTCTTAAAAGTCCCTCTCAAAGGGAGGCTCTGACTACACATTTTGGAAGTGGTCATGGGAAACTCTGTATTAACTACAGCTTCATAATACATGACATGAAACATACGGTTGACCTGAGGAATGTGCAATCACTCTGGTCAGTTTGATAATGTGTGGGCTTACACCGTTTTGGGTAAATGCTTCCCAGCCCTCTGTCACCTTTCTCACCTACGTCTGATAAGGCAGCATTTCTCAGTTTCCCCAGACTGCTGGCCCCACCAGGAATGTTTCTCCTAGGCTGACCCCCACCATCTGTCAGGAGATAACATTGGTCTCTTTTAGGACTGGAAAGGGGGGATGTGAGGAATGATCCAGGAATACCTCAAATAACAGAAGGAACAAGAAAAAGAAGAACTCCGCTTCCAGCTCTGATGAGCTAGTTTGTTACAGGCCCCACCCCTTACATATTTAAGAGCTGTCACCCAAGCTCACAGCAGAAGGCTGAGCAGCCATCCTCGGGAGCGGAACCTTGTGGTTTTTTTTTTTTGTTTTTTTTTTTCGGGTCAACGGCACCTTACACCGTGATTGACTTTGGATCGACTTTGGGGGACATTCTTTGAGATTTTTCTTTTATTAAACAACTTGTCAAAGATCGTGTCTTGTGGTTTCTTACACTACACTATGGGATTTTTTGTAAATTAGTAGAGGTACCATGTACCCCATATTCATTCACGTGGGGGGGCGGGATGTTGGGGCTCCCTTGTTAAAGGGGGCTTCCAGATTCTGATAAGCCCCCGCCCGCAGACCCCACAACCCTGGCCGGTGGGGGGGGAGCCCCCCTGCACCAAAGCTCCCCCCCTATGTTGAGAGCATGTGGCCGGGTATGCTTCAGGAGCGGGGTCTTGACTTCCTTTGAAAAACAATTTTTTACACATTTTAAATTTTTTTTGAACTGTAAGATAAAGTGAAGTCCCGATATTTGAGAAAGCAAATTTCAATGTGTACATCTCTGCAGTGCTTTTTCCTGGTGTTAGACGTGCTTCTTAGCAAGTCTGCTTTTTGAGACTGATTCCTGGATTGTGCCTGGTTAGTAAATTCGATTTTGTGTCTACTTGTTGACGCTTTCTTTAGTAAATGTCTTTGCCGTCTAAAAGTAGATGGTCGCTATTAAAAAGTAGACATTAGTCCACGGAAATGCGCCTAGGCACATTAGTAAATCAGGATCTTGTTGTCTCCATCAAAAGTCTATGTGATAGGGTGACAACACAGAAGTAGAATTGGTAAACAGGGATACATTTTGTCACTCTATATCACACATTGTCTGAAAAAGAACCTTTATGGCAGGATTACCAGATATTTTTTAATGATAGCTTCGAATTTTTAAATATTTAAAAAGTCCTTTGAAATCACACTGATATGGTATGGTAAAACTATATGAGTGATTGGGTTTATGTATAAATAAATCTCAATGGCTACAAGATGCTGCATTTGCTACAGGAACCTAATTCAGGCCTTATGCACATGGGACATTTTTGCTATATCTCCAAGACATCTTTCCTCCTGACAGTGGTGTTTTGACAAAAAAAAACTCTTGATGCTTGTAAACGCGTATAACACATTTAGGTGCATTTACGAGTGTCAAACATTTGAGTGTTAATTCATTTCATTGGCCAGAATAATTAATTATACTGACCATTGAAATGAATTAATACTCAAGAGCTGAATGTGCCTAATGTTATCACGTGTATAGATGCGTTGACACCTGTAAAACATGTGTAAACACATGTTAACATGTCTAAAGTGTTTTTTCTACCAAAATGCAGCTGCTCCTGGACTTGCTGGCAGTAGGGGTTTTTTTTTGCCTCTAAACGCTGCGGCCTTCAAACTCCTCTAAACACCCATGTGTGCATGGACACATAGGCTAACATGCAGGGTAATTTAGAGGCAAAACAAAAAATGCCAGACACCCTTAAGAGCAGCATCAAAAACAACCAGTGTGTCTGAGGCCTCAGAGATATTTACACTGTTAAACTTTGTCTGCTTCTGAAACTATTTCTGATGTTTTATCATCTCTCTGTAGATATTTGTATCAAAATCATAATTTGCTGTGGAACTGGCCAAACATACTATACAGTTTATCTGCTAGAAGTAAACATTTTTAGAGATACAATATTTCTGTATTAAGTGTTACGATTCTTCACCTTGCAGAGTCAGTGAGAGATTTCAAGAGCTAATATATTCACATTAGCCCTGTCTGCTTCACTCAGTCCAGTGGTAAGTGGAAGTTACGGAACCTTTTCCAGAGAGCAGGAAACCTTTATATAAAAAGTAAATGAGCAAGCAGCACCAATTATGATGATCTAGGATTACTTACTATGAAAATAATTATTTATCAAGAGCATTTATTTTTTTATTGGATTGACAGAAAATTCAACATGTCTGAATAACCTTTTTGCAACACACTAGTAGATGTGGTGAATGCTTTCTTCTAGCAAAAATCAATCTGGCTGTTCCTGTTATTCAAAGTCACCTTACTCACTTGATCTGACAAACAAATCTACATATTTACTGATACAAAAGGCATGTACGCCCTCTACCATACTGATGTAAACAAGTACAACAAAAATTGTCTGCTTTGAATGGATAAAACGTTGTATTATACAAAGCAGCTGATTATGTCTATATTTCTGTGCTCAAAGTGATACTTTTTTTTGCATGGAAATGTTTTTTTTTTTTTTATTGTAGGCCTGTAATTTTTAGGAATAACTCGCTGAAATCTGTCCGAACAAGAGTCTAGTAAACATCCCGGGTATGTTAAAATTTGAAACACGAAATCATAAATTATAATTTAATAAATAATCATAAAAAAATAATATAATAATAATAAATATAATTAAATAATATAATCAAACCAAAAACACTGAAATTTGAAATACAGCGCCAAGTTCGCAGATCACTGAGCAAAGTCGCAAAATCGTTTTCAGTGTCTGATGACTAATTTCCCCACGAATCATTATCACTCAATTCTGCAAGTGATTCTAATTTACTATCGCTGGTTTAAAACCGCTTTTGACCTAAAGGGATGCTTTTTGGATGCCATGGACATTTCTCAGTTTCCAGGCAGAAAGTTTCCAGGCAGAAAGAACCAGTAAAAATGCAGACAGGGCACAGGACAAAGCACTAGGGACAAAATGTATGTGAAATGGTTTGCGATAGAGTAATGTTTTACTATGTGATTTTAGTGCATGTCACTTTTACAGCTTTCAAATTTCCCGCCAGTTCCATCCCCCGTACGCCCCGACGTCGCAGGGAATGGAACCCAGAAGACAGATGCCGGCATCCACCGGAGGACATTGCAGGGGACACTGCAGGAGGGACATCGCGGGAATGAAGGACAAGGTAAGTGAAGAAGAGATCCCAGAACAGCACTGCAAGGTATTCCCGAGTGTAGCTCTCGGGGTTACCGCTTGTGGTGCTGAAACTTTACCCCGAGCTACACTCCCGCCAATACCGCCAGGGAGGTTAATGCATCTTCAAGAACCTATCCAGGCTGGAACATATTTGCCAATACTGGTGCATTCCACTGGCTTTCAGCCACATCAATCTGCCACCCATGGTTTTAATTGCTTCTCTGTTTAAATCAGGGGTGCCCAACCCCTGGCCCGTGGGCCACATGTGGCCCGCGGAGGCCTGTGATGTGACCCACAATCTCCTGTTCTGGGATGTGTCTACAAGCCCAGATTGCGGGTTCCCAACCCACCATCCCAGAGCATCAGTGTAGAGAATGGAGCCGGCGGTAGAGGAAGCATGCAACTGCAGTAGAGAGCAGAGCTGATGCTTCCTGTGTAGAGCTGGCTCCTTTCACAGGAGGTGTGCTACCAAACGCACTTCTCCTATGATAGCAAGAGCCGGTGATACCTGCAAAGTGATTTCTGAAGCAAAGATTGTTTGAAAATGGTTGTTTTTTTTATTAAAATCACATAGCAATGGGCTTATCTATTCTCGTTTTGCACTGATTACTCTGGGATGCTTTTTAAACTGATCTACAGGTGCAGCACAGTGCACCTGCGGGTTACCTGTGCTGAGCCATAGACTTCTACTAATGCCTGTGGGTTTGGTGTGCTTTCTGAAAGCGGACCGAAACAATTGAGTACTGTCCGTGATACATTTTTTATTTGCACTAACATACAATTTTGAGGACAAGCTTTCGGGGTATGTCCCCTTCTTCAAAGTCCAAACAGTACTATTACAAATCACAAAGTTTAAGTAGAATGTTAGAAGGGATTGCAAAAAAAAAAAAAAAAAGGCTACAGATAAGATACATCAAAAGCGAGGGGGGGGGGGATACTACACTCACACAGAGGGGGGTCAAGCTTCAGCTAATAGTCATAAAACTGTTGGATAATGGTTGAGGAATCCCATATCCAAGTTAAGGCCGTTATCTTTTGTGTCAAATAGAATTATCATTCTTAGTTCAAATGTTTTTCTTTCCTGGATGGATTTGAATTTTCCTATCAGAACTAAAACATTGAGGTCTTCCATATTGTGGCCTGGTTGTGTGAAATGGTGTCCTACAGGTGTGCAGAGGTCGTCTTCTTTATGTTCCTTGATGGTATGTCTGTGCAAATTCATCCTTGTTTGCAACTTCTGTCCTGTTTCGCCAACATAAGATCCTTTGCTGCATTTTCTGCACTGGATAAGGTACACAACATTACTGGAGGTGCAGCTGTATGATCCAGAAATATTGAAGATTCCTTTTGAGTGTCTGACTAATTTTTACAGCAATTAGTTATTAATTTTAATGTAAGACTGAACTGGGTGGTTCAATTCTACATGCTCTCAAGTGGTCAGTAGATGCTTCCCTTCCTTCCCAATATTGGGGCTTGCTCTTCCCTGAGCCCATGTCAGTGCATACAGCATGTCCAAGGGTGTTCAGGATGCTGAGCAGGTGGAGAATATCTGAAATGTCTGTTCCCACTTTCCACCTGCTGAGACTGAACCCAGAGGTGCTCAACTGTGAGCATTTGCAGGTTCAGGGTTGTCAAAACCCTAGCACAGATGCTGGTTGTACCAGTAGATTTCTGCTCTCTGTCCTCAGTCTTCTTATACCAGTGGCAGAGGAGACATTTATCTGCTTATTATGAAAATATATTAAGGCAATTAAAAAAAAAAACAGATTACTCAATGAAGGCTCGATGTGTGCTGAAAAAATCATGTGAAAATAATTTTGCTATGTGAAGAGGCTAAAAAGTTAAAAACAAGCAAGTCACCGCATACCAAAATTTTAAAATTTGGTCAGTCCAAAGATTTTACTTAAGCCTGCCAAACAAACCACTGCAAAAACCTGGAAATCACCCTGTCTTAGTGTGCTCAAAATGATACATAGAATCACTCAGGCCATGATACACGCAAAAATAGAGACCTTTTACCTGCCCAGAGTAAGTATGAGAAGTTATGGAGTCATTGGGTGGCACATTGCTTCCCAGCTAACTCTGGTGAGTCATGACTGCTTCCTTGATGTTTTCATTGTGCACATGTACTCAGGGCACCATTCTGAGTTTCCATGACCTCGCTCCCTGGGGCCCCCTCTCCTTTCATCTCCTATCTCTTTTTTTTCCATTTTGTCCCTTCTCCTCTTTCTCCCCTCACTTCCCTGCTGTTTCCCTCCCACTATTTCCTTCATGTTTTCTTCTACTTCCTGATCACTACACTATGCTCTGTCATGGACAATGCCTGTGGACACAACATAGCAAACAGATATGGGGACCTGATGCTGCAGTGTCTTTACATTGTCACCCTGCGATTGAGGCTTATGTTTATGGCTTCTCTGTATCTACTCCTTCTAGGGCTTGCTAGTCCCTTCTGTAGTGAGTCACTATTTGGTCCTGCCTCAGATTGCCTCAGAGTTTTCACTGCCTTTGATTATTTTCTACCCACCAGTACACTCAGCTCTTGCTGACTAGGCAAAAAAAATAGTTATATTTAAGTTCTTATACTCTTGATATTGTCCCTGCTTTTGGATGTGCACTTTGTGTATCAATGTTTTTCTCTCTTGTTACTCATGTATTTCTCTATGCTTACCAATAAACTATTTGAACATTACTTTATTTAAGCCTGGACTTGAAAGGATTCATTAGATTGCACTTAAATTGCACATTGTTTATCACTCCTTAAAAAACACTGCTAGTTTCAAGCTAGTGATTACTTATTACTTATTTTCAGTAAGGTAACTATTGGGGAGAACAAGAAAAGGAGCCACTTTTGATGGTGATAAAATAACACTTTTTATACAGTATGTGTTATAACATAAAGATAAAATGATTAGGCGTACACCAGTTAAATGCCCATTTCACTTGCAAAAAAACGATTCAGCAATATTTATGTTTCTCACTTGAATATATTTAAAATAAATATAACTTGGCCATCATAGTAAATTGA
Organism: Staurois parvus; assembly: GCA_951230385.1. Lineage (NCBI taxonomy): Eukaryota > Metazoa > Chordata > Amphibia > Anura > Ranidae > Staurois > Staurois parvus. Next base: position 42,099 of record CATNWA010019713.1, on the reverse strand, counting down.
TATTATTACTTATTTTATTTTCTATTTTTTTTCTATTTTTATTACTTATTTTCAGTATGGTATCTATTGGGGAGAACAAGAAAAGGAGCCACTTTTAATTTAATTAGATAGATTCTCAAAATTCTATTTCATATACTACACTGCTCAAAATAATTAAAGGAACACTTTTTAATCAGAGTATAGCATCAAGTCTTGGGATATTGATCTGGTCAGTTAAGTAGCAGAGGGGGTTGTCAATCAGTTTTAGCTGCTTTGGTGTTAATGAAATTAACAAGAGGTGCACTAGATGGGCAACAATGAGATGACCCCCAAAACAGGAATGGTTTTATTGATGGAGGTCACTGACATTTTTTTCCCTATTCATCTTTTCTCAAGACCATGGAGGAGATTCCATGAGACAAGCAGTTACTCTAGAAGAGCTGGACAGGGCTGTAGAAGGTCCTTAACCCATCAGCAGGACCGATATCTGCTACTTTATTCAAGAAGGAACAGGATGAGCATTGCCAAAGCCCTACAAAATAACCTAAAGCAGGCCACTGGTGTGAATATCTCTGAGCAAACAAACAGAAGCAGACCTCATGAGGGTGGCCTGAGGGCCCGACATCCTCTAGTGGGCCTTGTGCTCACTGCCCAGCACCACAGAGCTTGATTGGCATTTGCCATTGAACAACAGAATTGGCAGGTCCGCCACTGGCGCCCTATGCTTTTCACTGACGAGAGCCGGTTTACCCTAAGCACATGTGACAGATGTGAAAGGGTCTGGAGAAGCCATGGAGAATGTTATGATCCCCGTAACATCGTTCAACATGAGCATTTTGGTGGTGGGTCAGTGATGGTCTGGGGAGGCATATCCATGGAGGGACACAGACCTCTACAGGCTAAACAATGGCACCCTGACTGCCATTAGGTATCGGGATGAAATCCTTGGACCCATTGTGAGACCCTACGCTGGTGGGGGTCCTGGGTTCCTCCTGGTACACAACAATGTATGGCCTCATGTGCCGAGAGTATGCAGACAGTTACTGGAGGATGAAGGAATTAATACCACTGAATGACCCCCCATGCTCACTTGACCTAAATCCAACAGAACACCTTTGGTTTATCATGTTTCAGTCAGGGCCGGATCTAGTTGGTCTTATATGGGGTGCAGTAAAAAATGTCAGGGGGGCAGAGGATAGGAGGTCAGCAGGGCAGCATGCAAAAACAGAATCAGTAGCGGAGTGTACTGGGGGTCAGCAGGGCAGAGGATAGGAATTATCAGAGCAAAGGGCAGGGATCAGTAGTTTTAGGGCAGTGAACAGGGGGTCAGCAGGGCAGAGGACAGTCAGTCAGCAAAGTGCGGGGCAAGGGTCAGTATGGTAGTATATTGCAGGGGTCAGCAGTTGTAGGGCAGTGTACAGGGGGTCAGCAGGGCAGAGGACAGTCAGTCAGCAAAGCGGAGGACAAGGATCAGTATGGTTGTGTATTGCAGGAGTCAGGAATTTGTAGGTCAGTGTACAGAGGGTCAGCAGAACAGAGAACGGGCTGTCAGCTGAGAGGAGGACAGGGGTCAGTATGGTAGTGTATTGCAGGGGTGAGCAGTTTTTAGGTCAGTGTACAGGTGGTCAGCAGGGCAGAGGATGGTTAATCAGAAAGAGAGTGGACAGGGATCAGTATGGCAGTGTACAGGGGTCAGCAGGGTGCAGGACATATATGTTTTTAAAGGTAAACTTAGCCTCTAAACAGTATAAACAATATGTAAACTCTGACAATATTAACAATGCTCATAATAAGTAATCTGACTGGCTTTACAATTAAAAAGTCAAAGCAGGATGACAAAATGTGAGCCAGACTGGGATTATGAAAGACATGGGACACCCTGGGAAAGAACAGAGAAATAAGTTATGTGGCTGGCCAGTGGGAGGGTCTTAAAGGGGGACTGAACAGAATCTGTGCCTGCTGTATGCAACACACACCTATACCACAGTACTCTTACCCACAAAATACTAAATACTGTGCCACACAACCAACAGTCTCACAAAGACAAACACCTCAGGACAAAGGAACATTTTTTCAATTACATGTTTCCATTTCATGTGTTTTTATGCACACAAAAAGGGTATTTTTTTTCTTTGGTGGCCATATATGGATCAATATTCCTCTGCTTCAGTGGGGAGTCACTGGGGATTGGCTGAATTCCGATCCTTGTATGGGCAGGCTGGATGTACCGAAGTCAATGTACCGATCGACTTCTGTACAATCAGCCTTTAGGAAAATCTCTGCTCAATCAGCACCGCCAACTATAGCTGGCAGTACTGATCAGAGTATTCTGGCGGCATTGAAGTCTCTTCACTTTCAGGACACATTGGCCCTGATTTACTAAGAATTGAGTCTACAGGCAGACTCAATTCAATCAATCAAGCCCTGTCAGTCTTCAGAAAGGGGTCTAGCAAACTCATTGAAAAGAGTCTACTTGTAGACTCTTTTCCTGTTAGTAAATCTGGAATCAGGAATCACGTCTAGCACATTTCTAGATGCAATGCCGTATATGTTCGTTAGGTGGCGCACAACCGCTGGCTTTGTCCCGTTGGCATTTTTCTGTTTGTATATGAGAATACTTAGAATTTAAAATAAAAAGTAGACCTATATTATTTTTTTTTTGGGTTGCTGTTTCTCCAAAATGATCAGACAACTAATGCATTTCCTAATGAATATCATACATTCTATTTTCAAATGTCAAACAAATTTACACTTATATCTCAAATAATTGGGAATGTTTAGTTCTAATTTCCCAATATAATTATATATCTTCATTCTCTTTAATCATGTAACTATTCTATGTTAAAGTAATAGTGCAGCACTATAAATGCATGTTATCAATCATAAACGCATGAAAAATCAAAAAAGTGCAAATAAGTGCAATAATAATGTAAACTGGTAAATGGTGCAAAATAAGTTCATATAATCATTCCTGAATAATGGAATGTCCTTCGTTTGAAAGTACCAACTCAGAGAGTGCCTATGAACGTAACGGAAAAACCACACGTGCCAAACAGTAGTGCATGAACTCATGAAAGGTAATCCACCCTTGGGACGGGTGTACACTCACCAGAACAAAAGTATTAATGCGCATGGGTTATACACATCACACATCTGGGGGGTGCAGCGGTATGCTGGCAGCTATGGGATAGTCATCCAGCTCCATCCATCCATCCATCCATCAGGGTGGGTGCCAAAATGATCCTGGGGAGGAATTAGCTGAGCCACTGGAGCCAGAAAGGTGCTTAATAGTGTAGTACTTTTATTATAATGGTCACAAGTAACAATTTAAAATATCCATGTGGAGTAATAAAAATAATAGCAAAGTGAGTACCAAGATGGCAGCTGCTCCTCAATGGCGGTGGTGTCAGCAATAGGGCTCCACCCAATGCATTTCGTGTACCAAGATGTCCTCAGGGGCACAAAAATAGGACGTGTTGGTACATGAAACGCATTGGGTGAAGCCCTATTGCTGATGCCACACCGCTGCCTTTAAGGAGCGGCCGCCATCTTGGTACTCACTTTGCTATTATTTTTATTACTCCACGTGGATATTTTAAATTGTTACTCGTGACCATTATAATAAAGTACTACACTGTAAAGCACCTTTCTGGCTCCTGTGGCTGAACTAATTCCTCCCCAGGACCATTTTGGCACCCATGGATGGATGGAGCTGGATGTCTATCCCATAGCTGCCAGCATACCACTGCACCCCCCAGATGTGTGATGTGTATAATCCATGCGCATTAATACTTTTGTTCTGGTGAGTGTACACCCCTCCCAAGGGTGGATTACCTTTCACGAGTTCATGCACTACTGTTCGTCACGGATAAACCACACGTGCCATTCATAGGCACTCTCTGAGTTGGTACTCTCACATGAAGGTCATTCCATTATTCAGGAATGATTATATGAACTTTTTTTAGCACCATTTACCAGTTTACATCATTATTGCACTTATTTGTACTTTGTTGACTTTACATGCATCTATGATTGATAACATGCATTTATAGCGCTGCACTATTACTTTAACATATATCTATTCTGTGACTGTTTCCAATACCGAGTGCTAGCTGCTACCTTCATATCTATACCTATATTTATATTTATCTTGTGTAATACCATTTTAGTAGTCTATATAATTTTACCAGCGCTCGCATTATCATTATTTTTAAACAATGTAACTATTCTACATTGCAGCTCAAACTTCATCTCCTACAGTGGCTTAGTGGTTAGAACTTACAGCACTTGGGTCATGGGTTCTAATCCCAGTCATGGCTGCACCTGTCTGCATCCCAGTTTGCATGCTTTCTCTGCATGGGTGTGTTTCTGCCAACACTCCAAAGACATGCTGTTAGGCTAATTGGGCCTAGTAGATGTCTGAGTTTCTGGTCTTAGATTGTAAGCTGCTTGACATTTGTGAATGCCCAAAATATGGAGATGAATTTCCAGGGTTCTGTCAGTGCCAGGAATATTGATCAATCAATTAAGATTTTGGCTACTGACTAGAAAGTGGAAAGGGGTGAATCTTACCTGTGTCCTGTTCTTCTGGCAAGTTTGAAACTTTCAATTTTCCTTCTGTTTATATTTCATTACAACTTTATCTTCTCTAAGGCTACGTTCACACTTGCTTTGTCAGCAGGCGTCAGACAGGCATTTGGGAAGCGTTTTTTATGCTTCTCAAACGCCTATGAAAATTCTGCACATAGCAGCACACAGTGTTGTTCACACCAAAGCGTTAGCATTGCGTCACGGCAAAACTGGTGCCTCATGTCGAGCAGGAGAAGTTGAAGCCTCCCAATCAAGTCTATAGTGCTGCTCTTCAAATGCTTGGCAGACGTTTGCGGTGTGGTTGCGAGGCGTTTTCGGAGTGTTAATACCATTTAACTTCATTACAGGCATTTGTGGTGCAGTTTTAATGCTTGGCAAATGCTTATCACATACCTCAAAACCGCACATAGGGTGTTTGAGGAGCGTTAAAAATGCTTCCCAAACACCTGTCAAATGCTATAGGGCCGTTTGGCAAGAGTTAGAAACAAAGTCAAGTGTGAACGAGCCCTTAAACCTCTCTCCTTATACAACTTGACCCCCTCCCCCACCCACCCTGTCATCACCTGTTCCATCTGCAAATCTATGTATCACCACCCCACTCTTTTTATTTAACTATTTACTGATCAAGTTAATGTGTCTCATTTCTTATCACCTACAGCTCAGATCTCACATTATTATATGATTCCTGATTGTATCTCACCACTAGTCTGATTTAAATTCACAATTCCTGGTCAGTCCCATTCCCTTACCTATAATAACCTCTAGGGCCAGTTCACACTACATGTGTTTCAGTTGCTTTTTTTGCATCCAAAACGCACAGAAAAAAGGTTATTTGGTTGTCAATGTCATAGTTCACATCAGCACTTGCAGTTCCAGTGCGTTGCAGGTGCTGCCAAAAAAGTCGAAACAGGCTGCATTGTTTATGCATAGAACGGTACTGGAATGCGGTAAAACGCCCTGGAATGCACTAAAATGCACATGTCCCTATTAAATTTAAGAAAAAGAGAGGGGAAAAAAAATTAACTGGAATGCATAAAAAAAGCATCCAAAATGCAGTGGATCACATCAAAAACGCATCCAAAATGCTCTGGAAGACGTTAAACATGCATCAAAAAAGTGCATGCAGAAACGCATCTGGAACACATCGAGACTGGGTTTCTATAGTGTGAACTGGCCCTTAGGACTTGTTCACATTTGTGGTGCAGAAACGCATGCAAGAGCATGTTTTTTCCAGCACAGCACAGCAAAGAAATGCAATGCCCTCTGCAGAAGTGTGCAGGTACCATGATGAAAACTCAATTGCACCTCCACACGTCTAGTAAACACAGACGCATTCACAGCCACCAAAATGCATGGCACCACACTACTGTGCGGTTAGGTGCAACACACTTTTAAAATAATACGCCTGCAGTATTTTTGCATGTTCCCACATGTTAGGCAGCCCATTGAAATTAATGAGACATGTGAATGAACCCCAAGACCTCAATTACACACACAGCTTTATTTATGAACTGTTTTAGCATTTAGATTTCACAGGAATATTGTTGGGATTGTGTCCATTAATAATGTTTTTAGTGTATTTTTACCATAAATATAATTTGGATATTTTCTCTGGAGGTGGGAGGCTGTCAGGTATGCTGTATGGGGGCCCCATGATATCTAACAGTGGCCCTGGGTGTATGCTTGTGTCTGTGCCACCCGTATAGTTAGTAACAACAATAACTTCTTCTATGGAATACCTTGAATCTCTGCTGTGTACCTCAATGGATCTAGGAATTGGACATGTTTTCAACTGAAAATACAACAATTATTAGTAATGTTTCCCCGACAAATGAGGATCAGCTCCTTGGTGGAGAACAGCGATCTCGCCATGTCCAGATGTGGTCTGGATTTCCACAAAAGAACAATTCACAAAGCTAAAAAATAGACATGCAAATTACCACTAAACTCTCTTAACTAGTCTCATCCACTAACACTCCCCACTATCACTTCTGGGTGTGTGTAAACGTCCTTCCACAAACGTCATGACGTATTTCCGGTATGACAGCTGCTCTAGCGCCTCCTCCAACAGCCATCTTGGTGTTTATTTGTGCACCATAGCAATTTTCCATGCGGCTCCATTGTGTATATGACATACACAAATATATGTTTGCAGTTCTATTGTAGATTTGGCATTAGTGAATGTATGATTGCATCTCTACTGTGTATATGACATTGGTGAATGTATGTTTGCAGCTCTACTGTGTATATGACATTGGTGAATGTATGTTTGCGGCTCTGCTGTGTATATGACATTCGCAAATGTATGTTTGCGGTTCTATTGTGGATTTGGCATTGGTGAATGTATGTTTGCAGCTCCACTGTGTATATGACATTGGTGAATGTATGTTTGCACTCTACTGTGTATATGACATTGGTTAATATATATTTGCGGGTAAAGGCCCAAAGCCAATATAAATTGGGGGCCGAATGTATTACTGGTAAGAGGATTGTAGAAAAAGAATAGCTAGCTGCACATTGAAAATGACCTATTCATTGGTACATAACATGGTCTTGTGGTGCAATAGGGGGCTTTTGGTTTGTTAGTTTGGACATACTTGCATATTTGCACTCTAACAAGGTTAGATTTGGGCATATTATATAGCTAGCAAAAATAAGTGTTAGAGGTGCTAGTACATTCAACTAGAACATGAAATATTCCCCCCAAAAATACATAGTCCAAATGTTTATTGATCACATACACATTACACATTTATTTGGACAGCAACAACAAGTAGATACATTCAATTTCTTGATGAAAAAAAAAAAGCAGGATTGGTGTTGCTAAAATAGAACTGTCCTGCTCATAAGAGCTTACTTACAATCTAAAAGATTATACTTCTAATGAACTGTGCTTTCACAGGTTACAGCAGGAAACAAACTGGTAATATGAATCATGTAGTAGGCTTATCTATCTACAAAACAGGCTGCAGATCAAAACACCAATATAAAAATACATACGTGCCAAAATAAAACACCTCCCACCTGCCCAAAATACAGTGAGTGTGGCCTGGGGCAATTCACCACAATATCTCTTCTCCCCAAACCAGACTTTCAGAACATAACCTGGCCTCTTCCAAGACAAAAATCACCCACTACTGCAACTCTTTATATATCATAGGCCACACCCAGCACTGTCATTCATTTGGTCAAAGAAAGTGTTTGCACCTGATTAATTCTCTTCCCACCTGTGTTAACCCTTGGTATACAGGCCAAACAAATCAGAAAGAAAGCCACAGTGAAGTGTACCTTTGCAGCATACAACAGAACATTGAACAGGGATGTGCAAGGGAACCCATGGCAATATTTATTGGCACTATGGGCACAATTCACTCCAGATTATCGCACAAGTTAAGGCAGTCACATGACCACATCTCGCATGCAATTCTGAAAATGTCAATTCACCTTTGCTAGTATGCGGGATTTCCCATAAATCGGAAAACACTCAGGAAATCAAACATAAAAAGGCCTTACATCCCGGTCACATCAAATCCGATTTAGAAATTGTGCAACGTACAGTGAAAATGCCGATTTCCTTGCGATTTGCAAGACATCTGACACAGATATCTATGCAAATCGCCACAAAAGTAGTACATGTACTACTTTAGAAATCAGTGTCGGAAACGCACCCATGTGATTGCTCTAATAGCAGACAGTAGGGTGCGACTTGGCATACGATTTGCAAGTCGCATGTCATGCAAATCACATGCCAAGTCGCACTCAATATGACCGCTATTAGAGCGTTCATATTGGTGTGGTTCAAACTTGGTCGGAGCCGCAACAATTTCTAAAGTAATGAATACACTACTTTTCATGTGATTTGCAGAGAGATCTGTGTAATATGTCTTGCAAATCGCACTTTAACCACTAGCCTACAAGTCACTTATACCCCCTTCCTGCCCAGGCAAATTTCCAGCTTTCAGCGCTGTTGCACTTTGAATGACAATTTGGGTGGTCATGCAACACTGTACTCATATGACATTTTTATCATTTTTTTTGTGACAGAGCTTTATTTTGGTGGTAGTTAATCACCTCTGGGTTTTTTATTTTTTCTTAAACCAAAAACCACTGAAATTTTTGAAGAAAAAAAAATTTTCTTAGTTTTTGTTATAAAATTTTGTAAATAAGTGATTTTTCTCCTTCACTGATGAGGCTGCACTGATGGGCACTAATAGGCTGCACTAATGGACACTGATAGGTGGAACTAATGGGCACTGATGAGGAGGCACTGGTAGGTGGCACTGATGGGCATTGACAGGCATCACTGATGGGCACTGAAAGGCAGCACTCATATATGGCACTGATAGGCGGCACTGATAGGTGGCACCGACTGGCACTGTTAGGCGGCACTGACTGGCACTGTTAGGCAGCACTGACGGGCACTGATAGGCGGCACTGACTGGCACTGATAGGTGGCACTGTCAGCACTGATAGGTGGCATTGATAGGTGGCACTGACTGGCACTGATAGGTGGCATTGACTGGCACTGATAGGTGGCACTGTCAGCACTGATAGGTGGCATTGATAGGTGGCAGTGACTGGCACTGATGGGTGACACTGAAAGGCAGCTCAGATGGGCACTGATATGTGGCATTGATGTGGCACTGATGGGCACTGGCAGGTGGCATGGATGAGCACTGAGAGCTGGCACTGATGGACACTGACAGGTGGCGCTGCTGGGGCTACACAGATCATCAGGGCACACTGATCATCAGTGCTCTGATGATCTGTGTACATGTCCCCTCCGAAGAATGCCGATTACCAGCTCTCCTCTCCTCACGAGCTGTCAGCGTGACAGCTCATGGGGAGAGAAATGTTGATAACTAGCATTTCCCTGTTTACATGTGATCAGCTGTGATTGGACACAGCTGATCACATGACCGAGCCGACATCTTCGGCTCTTTCTGTGGATTGGTGATCCGCTGTGTCTGAGGGACACAGCGCACCACCGATCGCCGTGCTCCGGGATCCGCGCATGCGCAGTTAGAATGGGAAGGTGTCATATGATGTCCTCCCAGAACGAGAGAACCACCTTGCGTCCATTATTTTACTATGTGGCTGGTGGGAGGTGGTTAAATCAGCATGTCTCCCGACTTTGAAATCATGTGACTTCACTGTAAGTCACATGATGTGACCGTAGTTTAAGTCGTACCACTTCAAAATCCGCTTTGATGTGACCTGGGTGGCCCCCAGTCACATTGGGTGCAATTTGGCATGCAATTTGCATGCTAGGCGACTTGCAAATCGTAGGCCAAGTCGCACCCTATTGTCCACTATAGGCTCAATTTACATCCAATCTGGTTTTGAAATTGTGCAACTTCACTGTAAATTGCCCAATTTCCAAATCTGATTAGATGTGATTGTGGTGTTAGCCCCTGGTCACATTGGGTGCAATTTGGCATGTGATTTGCAAGTCACAGGGCAGGCAAATCGCATGCCAAGTTGCATCCTGGGTGCACAATTTCAGGTGCGATTTGGGAATTGAAATTGTACCTGATATAGGATCTAATGAATGTGGATGTGAGTGTCTAAACGTAAGCGATTTGCTGCAGCACAATTTCAAAAGTAGTTCTTGTCTAACTTTTTCTGCATTCTGTAGCGATTTCACATATAGACTACAATAGAAATCACAATGCAAAACACAATTGAAAATGCAATAACTCATTGGTAAATCTACAGAAAACACGGTGAAATTGCAATTTTAAATTGCATCTAGTGTGAACCAAGCAGGCAATTCAACAAAGGAAATAAATCTTTGAAGGCATCTGCATGCTCGGATAAAGGTCTGTTATGGATGTGGGGGGGGGACTCCATGCCATTATTTTATTAATTTTTTTTAAAATCCTTTTTTTTCTCTCTCTCTCTATCTCAGCTCTTGGTTTGACAAACCTTCCCAAAAGGGGGCGGAGTGCAAACCAGCATTAGTCATTAGTCCAGGCCCTTATCTCGTCCCATCGTTTGACATTCACATAAGGTGGCATCTTTAAAGATGTTAGAATAGACAAGGCCTCATTCTAATTCACATTCTAGGGATCATTTAGACAGAAAGCAAAGCTGCTGCCACCAGCACATGTATGTTAGGGTAGTCACCCAGGGAGATCATGCAAATTCATTGCCGGGGTTGGGATTCAAACCGACAACCCTAGCGCTGTGAGGCAGCAGTGCTAACCACTAATCCACGGAGCTGTTGATCACTAATCCCACCTGTATTTCTGTGGTGTGAATCAACCCTAAGTCCCTGGGCAAGGTCAGTGTAACTAGCCAGATATCTCAAATGTGACACAAATGTTGTACTATGTTGCCGATTCAGATGTTTGTTGGTTCTATGTATCCCAATACAAAGGATTGCAATACTAATACAGGCGTACCTCAGTTTCCCAATGCCTCAGTTAACGTAATTTTCTGTTTATGAATGAAAATCCATTGAAAATAATGCCTCAGTTTACACAATTGTTAATATTTTTTTTTGCAATACAAAGTGTATGTTGGTGCTGATTTTTAAATGCAAATGCCAGCCTTTTTTTTCTTCACTATAGTTCACAAACTTAGATGTCACTTTCCCCGAAGATACAGAAAACTTTGTATCTTTTAATAAACAAAAGTATCCCGCCCCCCCCTACGTGAATGAGTATGGGGTACATGGTACCGCTACTAATTCACAAAAAAAAAACAGAGTAGTGTAAAAAAACACAGTACACGGTCTTTGACAAGTCCTTTAATAACAGAAAAATCTCAAAGAATGTCCCCTGAAGTAGATCCACTGTCAATCACGGTGCAAGGAGCCCACGACCCGAAAAAATAAAAAGGTTCCGCTCCCGACGATGGCTGCTTAACCTTCTGCTGCTGTGAGCTTGGGTGACAGTTCTTAAATATGTAAGGGGTGGGGCCACCTGGGGACATTACACATGTGACCTGGGGCGGGGTCACTCTGATGATGTCCCCGGGGGGCCCCGCCCCTTACATATTTAAGAGCTGTCGTCCAAGCTCACACCAGCAGAAGGCGGAGCAGCCGTCGTCGGAAGCGGAACCTTTTTTTTTTTTTTTTTCTGGTTGCCGGTGCCTTACACCGTGATTGATGTTGGCTCTACTTTGGGGGACATTCTTTGAGATTTTTCTGTTAAAGGACTTGTCAAAGACCGTGTCCTGTGTTTTTTTACACTACACTTTGTTTTTTTTTGTGAATTAGTAGCGGTACCATGTACCCCATACTCATTCATGTAGGGTGGGCCAGTATCTTCCAGATTCTGATAAGCCCCCTGCCTGCAGACTCCCACAACTACTGGCCAGGGTTGTGGGGAAGATGCCCCCCTGCCCCAAAGCACCCCCCCATGTTGAGGGCATGTGGCCTGGTATGGTTCAGGAGGGGGGGGCGCTTGCTCGTCCCCCCCCTTTCCTGACCTGCCAGACTGCATGTCCGGGACAAGGGCATCTTCCCCACAACCCTGGCCGGTGGTTGTGGGGATCTGCGGGCGGGGGGCTTATCAGAATCTGGAAGCCCCCTTTAACAAGGGGGCCCCCAGATCCCGGCCCCCCCTACGTGAATGAGTATGGGGTACATGGCACCGCTACTCATTCACAAAAAAAACAAAGTGTAGTGTAAAAAAACACAGGACACGGTCTTTGACAAGTCCTTTAATAAAAGAAAATCTCAAAGAATGTCCCCTGAAGTAGATCCAGCGTCAATCATGAAGCCCGCCACCGGCTACCCGAAAAAAGAAGTAAAAAAAAAAAAAGGTTCAGTGTCCAATGCTGGCTGCCAGCCTTCTGCTGTGAGCCTGGGTGACAGCTCTTAAGTACAGTACGCAAGGGGTGGGGCCACCTGGGACATCATGCATGTGACCCCACTCCATGTGACATCAATGATTTCACACGAGGCGGGGTCACTCAGATGATGTCCCCGAGTGGCCCCGCCCCTCGCATATTTAAGAGCTGTCATCCAGGCTCACAGCAGAAGGCCGGCAGCCAGCGTCGGACGCAGAACCTTTTTTTTTTTTTTTTTTTTTTTTCGGGTCACCGGCAGTGGGCTTCATGATTGACATTGGATTTACTTTGGGGAACATTCTTTGAGATTTTTCTTTTATTAAAGGACTTGTCAAATACAGTGTCCTGTGTTTTTTTTACACTACACTTTTGTTTTTTTTTGTGAATGAGTAGCGGTGCCATGTACCCCATACTCATTCACGTAGGGGGGGGGTGATCTGGGGGCCCCCTTGTTAAAGGCTTCCAGATTCTGATAAGCCCCTGCCCGCAGACCCCCACAACCACCGGCCAGGGTTGTGGGGAAGAGGCCCTTGTCCCCATCAACATGGGGACAAGGTGCTTTGGGGGGGCACCCCCCATGTTGAGGGCATGTGGCCTGGTATGGTTCAGGAGGGGGGGCGCTCGCTCGTCCCCCCTCCCTTTCCTGACCTGCCGGGCTGCATGCTCAGATAAGGGTCTGGTATGGATCTTCGGGGGGACTCCACGCCCTTTTTGTTTTTTTTTAAATTTGGCATGGAGTTACCCCTTAATATCAATACCAGACCCGAAGGGCTTGGTATGGATGGGAGGGGGGACCAAAAGCCGTTTTTGTTTTTATTTTTAGATTCAGCTGTCAAAATATATATTATCTAGACCTTCCAAATATGTAAAATCATTACAGAAATAATTATAAAGGATAAGAAACAAAAACAGAATCAATAGAACAAAGGAAATCAAATTAGAATACATAAAGATATGCTTGGCTACAAATAGTGCGGTTTGTTAAACACAGTGGACACGATCGAGTGCCATCTGTCAGTGGACTCCACACAGATTTACTATTGAACAGCATCTAAAAAGAAAGCGCCCACGGCAGACGGCTAAAATGTGTTCTGCACATGCTCATTTATAAACGGCCATAGGCACTGGAAAAGCGTCTAGTTCTTCACTGTCATGACTTGCTTTAAAAAAACTATTTTTTACACATTTAAAAATTTTTTTGAAAGCAAATTTCAATGTGAACATGTCTCTGCAGTGATTTGTCATGGTGTTAGACGTGCTTCTTAGCAAGTCTGCTTTTTGAGACTGATTCCTGGATTGTGCCTGGTTAGTAAATTCGATTTTGCGTCTACTTGTTGACGCTTTCTTTAGTAAATGTCTTTGCCGTCTAAAAGTAGACAGTCGCTATTAAAAAGTAGACGTTAGCCCACGGAAATGCGCCTAGGCACATTAGTAAATCAGGGTCATTACGTCAGCGGGAGTGATTCCCCCATTCATGTCAAATTTGTGGATGAGAGAATCAAGTAATTTTTTTTTTTTTGTTTAACCCACCGTTGAACAAAACAAAATGACTAATGTATAGGTTAGTGTATAGGATGCTTTACTGAGCCTTTCCTTAAAGAAGAACTTTATTAAAACATGTACAGAGGTCAGGAGTAAGTAAAAAACAAAACATATGGAGTGTAGCAGTCAGGATGAGCATGACGTTTGGGTGTACATGTACTGACACTGTGATGTTTTGTGGCTGTGGCAGAAATTATAATCTTCGTTACATTCTGTGGGCACAGTGCCTGCTGAATGTGATCCATTTATGTGAATGAGGCTGCTCTGCAAGCACCCCACAACTGCGTGCAATGAACATGGTGGCAGTGCACTAGTGTGGGGTTCTAGAGGTTATAGCAGGTGGTGAGGAGGCAATACAGCATCTTCTCACTGCCAGCCAACTGCTCTCTGAAGAGTGATCTGAATTCAGATCACTCTTCAGAGACCAAGGCTCATGTGAACAAGCCCCTAAAGGGATGCTGGGGCTGGGCAGGAAGGGGCTAAACATAAGCAACACAAACTTTGGAGAAACCTCCATCAGTTCCATCAGAAGAAGAAGGGAGATAGAGGGGAGAGTAGAAGGAGGGAGATGGAGGCGAGAGAGAAGAAAGAGGAAGATGGAGGGGGGTGAAAAAGGAGGGAGATGAAGGAGGGAGATGGAGGGGAGAGAAGGAGGGAGATGGAGAGGAGAGAAGCAGGAGGGAGATGGAGGGAAAAGAAAAAGAGAGGAGAAGAAGAGGGAGAGAATAAGGAGGGAGATGGAGGGGGGAGAGAAGGAGGGAGATGGAGGGGGGGAGAAGAAGGAGGGAGATGGAGGGGGGGGAGAAGGAGGAAGGATTTGGAGGGGGGGAGAAGAAGGAGGGGAGAGAAGGAGGCAAATGGAGGGGAGAGAAGGAGGGAAATGGAGGGGGAGAAGGAGGGAAATGGAGGGAGAGAAGGAGGGAAATGGAGGGGGGACAAGGAGGGAGATGGAGGGGAAACAAGGAGGGAGATGGAGGGGAAACAAGAAGGAGGGAGATGGAGGGGGGGGGGAAAGATGGATGGAGATGAAGGAGGGGAGAGAGAAGGAGGGAGATGAAGGAGGGGAGAGAAGGAGGGAGATGAAAGAGGGGAGAGAAGGAGGGGAGATGAAGGAGGGGAGAGAAGGAGGGAGATGGAGGGGGGAGAGAAGAAAGAGGGAGATGGAGAGGAGAGGAGGAGGAGGGAGCTGGAAGGGAGAGCAGAGAGAGGAGAAGGAGGGCGAGAGAAGGAGGGAGATGGATGGGGAGAGAGGGAGGGAGATGGAGGGGGGGGAGAAGGAGGGAGATGGAGGGGAGAGAAGGAGGGAGGGAGATGGAAGGGGAGAAAAGAAGGAGGGAGATGGAGAGGAGAGAAGGAAGAGGGAGATGGAGGGAAAAGAAAAAGAGAGGAGATGGAGAGGGAGAGAAAAAGAGAGGAGATGGAGAGGGAGAGAATAAGGAGGGAGATGGAGGGGGGAGAGAATAAGGAGGGAGATGGAGGGGGGAGAGAAGGAGGGAGATGGAGGGGGAGAGAAGAAGGAGGGAGATTGAGAGGAGAGAAGAAGGAGGAGGAAATAGAGGAGAGAGAAGGAGGGAGATGGAGGGGAGAGAAGGAGGGAGATGGAGGGGGGAGAAGAAGGAGGGAGATGGAGGGAGGAGAGAAGAAAGAGTGAGATGGAGGGGGGAGAGGAAGGAGGTAAATGGAGAGGAGAGAAGGAGGAGGGAGCTGGGAAGGGAGAGAGAAGGAGGGGGAGAGAAAAAGAGAGGAGAAGGAGGGGGAGAGAAGAAGAGATGAGAAGGAGGGGGAGAGAAGGAGGGAGATGGATGGGGGGGGGGGGAAAGGAGGGAGATGGTGGGGAGAGAAGAAGGAGGGAGATTGAAGGGGGAGAGAAGGAGGGAGATTGAAGGGGAAGAGAAGAAGGGGGGAGATGGAAGGAAGAGAAGAAGGATGGAGATGGAGGGGAGAGATGGAGGGAGATGGAGGGGGGGGAGAAGAAGGAGGGCGATAAAGGAGGGGAGAGAAGAAGGAGGGAGATAAAGGAGTGGAGAGAAGAAGGAGGGAGATAAAGGAGTGGAGAGAAGAAGGAGGGAGATAAAGGAGTGGAGAGAAGAAGGAGGGAGATGGAGGGGAGAGAAGGAGGGAGATGGAGGGGAGAGAAGGAGGAGAGATGGAGGGGAGGAGAGAATAAGGAGGGAGATGAGGGGGGAGAGGGAGGGAGATGGAGGGAGAGAGAAGGAGGGAGATGGAGGGGGGAGAAGGGAGGAGGGGGGAGAGAGGAGGGAGATGGAGGGGGGAGAGAAGGAGGGAGATGGAGGGGGGAGAAGAAGGAGAAGAAAAGGAGGGAAATGGAGGGAGAGAAGGAGGGAGATGGATGGAGGGAGAGAAGAAAGAGGGAGATGGAGGGGAGAGGAGAGAAGGAAAATGGAGAGGAGGGGAAGGAGGAGGGAGAAGGGAGCTGGAAGAGAGAAGGAGGGGGAGGAGTGGGAGAGAAAAAGAGAGAAGGAGGGGGAGAGAAGGAGGGAGATGGATGGGGAGAGAAGGAGGGAGATGGAGGGAGGGGGATGGAGGGGGGGAGAAGGAGGGAGATGGTGGGGAGAGAAGATGGAGGGAGATTGAAGGGGGAGAGAGAAGGAGGGAGATTGAAGGGGAAGAGAAGAAGGGGGGAGATGGAAGGGAGAGAAGAAGGATGGAGATGGAGGGGAGAGATGGAGGGAGATGGAGGGGGGGGAGAAGAAGGAGGGAGATGGAGGGGGGGGGGGAGAAGAAGGAGAGAGATAAAGGAGTGGAGAGAAGAAGGAGGGAATTGGAGGGGAGAGAAGGAGGAGGGGGAGAGAGGAAGGGGAGGAGAGATGGAGGGGAGAGAGGGAGGGAGATGGAGGGGGGGAGAGAAGGAGGGAGATGGAGGGGGGGAAGAGAAGGAGGGAGATGGAGGGGGAGGGAAGAAGGAGGGAGATGGAGGGGGGAGAGAAGTAGGTAAATGGGGATAGTTCAGAGCTCAGCTCACTCACGCAGGTTGGTCTCTGCAGGCTCAGGCAGACACATCAATTTTGCAGCCAAGATGTAGTTGTTGGCTGCAGTGCTTGACATTTCCTGCCCACACACATCTTCTGAGGCTCAGCAATGGTTAGGAGATGGAGTGTGGGCGGGGCAGACAGGAGGAGAAGGGTGGCAGGAGGCAGTGTACATCCTCTCTTCTGCAAGTACAGGGAAGAGGAGAGGGGAGTGGGCTGTCTGGACTATGTGAGCCACTGCAGACAGCGTCTCCTAGATAAAGTCTGCCTGGGGGAGGCACAGCTGAAATTTTGGGGGGGGGGGTTATAGCCCATCCCAGCACCCCACTAGATCTGGCCATGGTTTCAGTCCATCCGATGTTGACAGGTTGCACCTCAGACTGTCCAGGAGCTCAGTGATGCCCTGGTCCAGACCTGGGAGGAAATACCTCAGGACACCATCTGTCATCTCATTAGGAGCATGCCCCGACGTTGGCAGGCAGGCATGCATGCAAGCACATGGGGGCCATACAAACTACTGAGTACCATTTTGAGTTGCTGCAATGAAATTTCAGTAAAAATAAACTAGCCTGATGTATCATTTTTTCACTTTGATTTTCGGGGTGTCTTTGAATTCACTCCTCTGTAGGTTGCTAATTTTCATTTTCATCAAACGATGGGGCATCCTTACGTTCCTAACACATTACTCAATATCAGTATAGATATCCAGCATGATATTTTTCCTCATTGAGATCTGATGTGTTTTCAAAGTGTTCGTATAATTTTTTTTGAGCAGTGTATAAAAGTTCCCTTATGACATGGCTGTTGCCTCCTGAGGAATTATAGTGCATATGATTAACTTGACTACAGCTAAAAACCAAGCATATGGTCAGGAGCTTTTTTTTTTTTTTAATTCAGCTGCAATTTATGTTTCTGTGTTTTGTACCATATAGGACTAATCTGCTTCAATGCTGCATTATGAGCACATATGAGCAAATTTGGACTGATTGCCTTATATCTTTTAATTTGACAGTTTGTATTGATAAAACTAGGTTGTGTGATGATAGCATGATTGAAGCCTGAAGTCCATTATGTATTACATTGATTAAATCAGTAGGTACCAGCAGAAAGTAAAGATACACGCTTTAATTTCTCCATCCATGCAAAACAAAAATGGATAGAGGAATCTCCTCTGCTGGCTATTGTGTTCTAACAGTTGCTGACAACCAAGGCTGTCAGAATGCTCAAGCAGTGACTATATCTGATAGCATAGCTGATGATTTACCATCCAGTTTCTTCACACAATATATTCAGTCAAACTTTGTCAAGCTGGGTGGCTCTGAAAGGGGCATCCAGGGTTTGAATTTCAGCTAATTCAGAAAGAATGGGCCAGTATGTCATGTATGGCTTAAAGTGCTTGTAAAGGCTTATGTTTTATATTTTTTCTGTTTTGTTATTGTAATGCATTCTCTGCGTTAACCACTTGCCCTCTAGAGGATTTAACCCCTTAATGAACGGGCCTCTTTTTGCTACTCGGCGCTGCACTAATTCAACTGATAATTGCGCGGTCATGCAATGTTGTACCCAAACGAAATTTATGTCCTTTTTTTCACACAAATAGAGCTTTCTTTTGGTGGTATTTGATCGCCCGTGCGCTTTTTTATTTTTTGCGCTATAAACAAAAAAATACGAAAATCTTGAAGAAAAATGATATTTTTTACTTTCAGCTATAAAAAATGTATAGTAAACTCAAAATTAGTTATAAATTTATGCCAAAATGTATTCTGCTACATTTTTGGTAAAAAAAAATCCCAGTAAGTGTATATTGATTGCTTTGTGTGAACTGTATAGCGTCTACAATCTATGGTATAGATACTGTAATTTATGCCATTTTTTTGCTATACAGAGCTGCACTAGTATAACTGACAGTTGCGTGGTCATGCAATATGGTACATAAATGAAATTTATGTCCTTTTTTTTCGCACAAATAAAGCTTTCTTTTGGTGGTATTTGATCACCTGTGTGCTTTTTATTTTTGGCGCTATAAACAAGAACATTTTTGAGAAAAAATTTTTTTTGAAAAAAAACTATATTTTCTAATTTCTGTGATAAAAAATATCCAAAAAACCTAAAATTTCATCAAAAATTTAGGCCAAAATGTATTCTGCTATATGCTTTTGGTTAAAAAAAAATCCAATAAGTGTATATTGATTGCTTTGTGTGAAATTTGTAGCATCTAAAAACTATTGTATAGATAATGGAGTTTACACAGCTTTTACTTTCTGATTGCCCATCACATTTCTTGAGGTGCTAAAATACCAGGATAGTACAAACACCCCCAAATGACCCCTTTTCAGAAAGCAGACATCCTAATCTATCTGCTGAGAGGCATATTGAATCCATGGAAGATTAATTTTTTCTCCACAAGTTTCTGGAAAATGATAAAAACTTTTTTTTTTTTTTACACAAAGTTGTCATTTAAATTATATATTTCTCACACAAGCCATAGGTATATGTAGAATTACACCCCAAAATACATTCTGCTACTTCTACCGAGTATGGAGGTACGGCACGTGTGAGACTTTTTGGGAGCCTAGCCACGAACAGGAGCCTGAAATCCAATGACCACTTTGAAAGCCTGAAGGTGCGTAAGTTCCTCATTTCACTTCCTCACTACCTATCACAGTTTTGAAGGCCCTGAAATGCCAGGATAGCACCAACCCCCCCCCCCCCAAATGACCCCTTTTTGGAAAGTAGACACCCCAAGGAATTTAAAAAGAGTCGTGGTGAGTATTTGTCAGATCTAATTTTTTCTCACAAGGTTTTGAAATTTATATAAATAAAAAAAAGAAAAAATATGTTTTTGTTTTTCTTCTTCAATTTTCAAAAACTTGTGGCAACAAACAAGATCTGCAAAATACTCACTATGCTTCTTATCAAATTCCTTGGGGGTGTCTACTTTCCAAAAAGTGGTTATGTGGGGGGCGGTTTGGTGCTATCCTGGCATTTCAGGGCCTCCGAAACTGTGATAGGTAGTCAGGAAGTGTAATGAGGAATTAAAGCCCCTTAAAAGCCTGATGGTGCTTATTGGATTTTGGGGTCCTATACTTGGCTAGACTGCCAAAACGTCTCTCACATGTGGTACCCCCATACTCGGAAGAAGTAGTAGCAGAATGTATTTTTGGGAGTAATTCCACATATACCCATGGCATGTGTGAGCAATAAATAACAATTTTGTGTACAAAAAATACAATTTTTTTTGTCATTTTCCAAAAACTTGTGGTAAAAAAAGAAATTCTTCTATTGATTCAACATGCCTCTCAGCAAATAGTTTGGGGTGTCTACTTTCCAAAAAGGGGTTGTTTTGGGGGGGGTGGGGGCATTTTATGCCCAGCATTAGAAGTTTATGCCACACATCACTCACTCTTCTAACCACCTGAAGACCAAGCCTTTTCTGACACTTTTTGTTCACATGAAAAAAATCTGTATTTTTTGCTAGGAAATTAATTTAAACCCCAAACATTATATAGTTTTTTAAAGCAAACACTCTAGTGAATAAAATGGTAGGTGCTGCAATTTTTATGTCACATAGTACTATCACAGTGATTTTTCAAACGCAATTTTTTCTAAAAAAAAATACACTTTTTTTACTTTTAATGCACAAAAACACAAAATATTGGCCAATTATTTAGTAAAAATATAAAAGATGATGGTATGCCGAATAATTAGATACCAAACATGACATGCTTTAAAACTGTGCATGCTGCGTGCAATGGCGACAAACTGCATACGTTTTTAATATCCATAGGCAGCATTTTAAAAGCATTTACAAGCTACCATTTTAGATTTACAGAGGAGGTCTAGTGTTTAGAATTACTGCCCTTGATCTGACGTTCACGGCGATACCTCACATGCATGGTGCAACCACTGTTTCCATACTGGCACGGGGTCAACGCTCACGAACACAGATGCGCTCGTGCGCGGGGGGGGTGAGGATACTTTTTTTTTTTGTTCAGGTTATTTTGATTTTTTAATTATTTTTACACTGTCCCTTTTAATTTTTTTTTGATCACTTTTAATGCTATCACAGGGAATGCAAATATCTTCTATAAGTTCAATGGGCATTGTCATATATTTTTTTTTGAGAAATCTGGGTTCTATCAGACTCTAGATATCTCCTCTGCCCTTACATTATCTAATCAAACCAAGATCGGTGTGTGATCAGATGCTTTCCCAATTTACAAATGCTGCTGTTTATATCCTGTGAAACTGAAGGGATGAAATGCTCGTAGCTTCCGATTTCTTAGGCTATAGAGATGATTGACACCATTCTGGTCTCCAATCAGCTCTATGGTCAGCTGGTAGAAACACTGGCTGGGGACATTTGCTGGGGACTATAGACATCTGCAAATTTTTGGTTAAGGTGATTTGTGAGGGGCTGAATTTTGTGGAGCCAGTCAAATTCAGGGTCACCCCGAGGACGACAGATTGTATTGTTGTTGAAATGCATAAAACCCATTATACTCTCATATCTATGCCTGGCCATGGCAGCAGAGAACACGGGCATATGATGAATCGGGTCTGTGGACCAATACAACTGCAATTCATTTTTTTTTAGTAATGCCCATGTTGAGGGTTAGGCCCCCAAAAAATTTAAATTCAGAAACCGTAATGAGTTTCCATGCGAATGGTCTGGCAAGGTTTGAATTTGGGTTGGCGGCGATAAATTGTTGTGTATATAAATTGCTTTGATCCACAATCAATGCATACAGATCTTCCATGGAAAAACAGCTCCAAAAAATCAAGGGGAGTAGTTAAATTTGCGATTTCCACCTGAATTCCGAGTTGGGCAGTGAATGGGGGAAGTACGGGTCCTGCAGAATTTGTGGGTTGCCAATCGGAAGGATACTAGGGGCTCTAAGGGCCTGTGTGAGAATTCTTGGTGGTTGTGGGACAATACTTGTGCTCGCCACCGCACCAGCTTGTACTGCACTTATGGGACGCGCCATGTCGCCAAGTCATACTGCAGTGCTGGTATTATTATTATTATACAGGATTTATATAGTGCCAACAGTTTGCTCAGCACTTTACAATATAACGGGAGACAATACAGTTCAATACAAGAGGGTTAGGAGGGCCTGATCCTGGGAGCTTACAATCTAAGAGATATGTGAAAGACAAGGAAGTACTAGGCCACTAATACTTGACAGTTCACCAAATGGTAGCGTGGCACTAGTACTGGCACTCTGCTGCATATGAGAGTCATCAAAATTTACCGGCAAGTGCTAAGAGAGATCTGACCTGATTCTGCGGACACTGTGGTTTTGTGTGCAATGTATCAAGTGACAGTGACCTACTGGCACTGCACTTGCTGGGGGAGAAGGGGGGGTAAGCGTAGGGGCTAAACGCAGGTGCCAGGGCTGATCCCGCTAATGCTGCATTTTTGGGGACGCTATACTAATGTGAATGCTGGTATAGTGCTGATCTGATCAAACATATTGATCTGTTCTGACTCCGCAATGGAGGGTTATTGTGTATAAGCGTCTTCCTGGCAATCAAGGGGTCAAATGTGATTACTTGTGTACTGACAGGCAATCAGATGCTAGCTGGGAGGGGCATGAAAACCACGGGAGCTCGAATCATGTATATATATGGGATTTTGCGCACCTGTGCCGCAATGTTGCAGTATTTCTGCTATAGGGCGGTCAGGAAATGGTTACAAAAGCGGTTTGTGTTATGGTGCTTTGTCATTTTAACTGACAACTGCATGGTCATGCAACGCTGCCCCAAAATTAAATTTACATAATCTTTTTCCCCATGAATTGGGCTTTCTTTTGGTGGTTTTTATTTCAAAATGTTTTTATTGAAGATTTCAATAACAGGGTAATGTTATACTAATGACGTTCAGTTCAATAAAAATTGTAGTCATACAATACATTATTGGAGCATGTGTAGACATGGATATATACTGAACTTTGGTGAGGTGTAGGAAATGGTTGAGGAGTATAAACATGGGGAGAACAAGAAGAGGGTAGGGAGAGGAGGAGGAAGTTATAATGGGATGATGGGAGGAGTACCAGTCTAAAATGGATGGGTAATTCAATTGTTTGTACAAAATCAGGCTTGTACTGAGCAATTGGGATGTTTTAACCAGTTAGTCCATTGGGAATTAAATTTGTGTTGAGTGGAGTTGTTGAGGGCCAATCTTTTTTCCATTTCGCATTGGAAATTAAGATCTGTAATTAGTGATTTGAGAGAAGGGGCAGTAGTGGTGTTCCATAATCTGGTTATAGTGATTTTTGCTGCGAAAAGTATGTGGACAATTATGGTGCGAGAGGTATAGGAGAATTTTTCAATCCCAATATGTAAAAGCGCAAGTAGAGGGTTTGGGTTGATCACTGTTTGGGTTATTTCAGAGAGTAGTTGGAAGACACGTTTCCAAAAGGATTTAATTGATTTGCATGACCATAATATATGCAGTGTTGAACCTATGTCTCCGCATTGTTGCCAGCAAGAAGCGGAGTGTTTTGGGTAATACATGGCAAGTTTGACTGGGGTTAGATACCATTGGTGGAGGATTTTTAAGTATGCTTCCCAGTGTGAACTGCAGCGGGATGATTTGTAAGTGGTATTAAATGCTGTGCTCCATGCGTGTGATGTAATTGTTTCTGAGAGGGTTTTTTCCCAGTTGGATAAAAGGAAGTAGTTTTTAAAGTGAATTGAATGTTTGTTATGTTTTTGTAGAAAGTGGAGATACCTTTACCTGGGTATTGTGGGTTTGTAATGAAAAGGTAGGCAGTATTAGGGATTTTTGTGGTGTGAGGTATACTTTTTGTTTGCATACAATGGGCAATCCTTAAGTAGGTGAAGTATTCCGTGGATGGTAAATTGAACGTGGATTGGAGAATTTGAAATGGTTGCAGGTCGTGGTCTTTATAGAGGTCTGTTATTTTGTGTATGTTTCGTTTTTTCCTATTGGGTTAGGTCCAGTGAGGGTGTGATGGAGTGTAATATTTCAATTGGGGTGAAAATTAGTTTGGGGTCTGTGTATTCCATGGTCAGGAGACTGTGCCAGGCCTGAAGGGCGGTCTGGATACATGGGTATTTCAATTGGCAACTGGTCTGTAGCATCGTAGGAATTAGGAGTACATTTTGGGGTTTAAGTGTATGGAAGGGTAAGGTTTCCATTGTAGACCAAAATTTTTTCTCTAGTTGGGTGCACCAAAAGTATATTTGGTCCAGAAGAATCGCGTTATAGTAGGATTTAAAATGTGGAAGGCCCGCACCTCCTTTGGAAGATGGGCGTGTTAAGAGATTGGTAGTGCATCTAGGTTTTTTAGAGTTCCATAAAAATCTGGAGAGAATCAATTGCATTTTGGAAAGGAAGGTGTTAGGAACTGGTATGGGGAGTGTGCGAAAAATGTACAGGATTTTTGGTAGGATGTACATTTTCAAGGTCGCAACTCTGCCTAATTTGGAGAGTTCTGAGGTGTGTAGGGTAGCAATTTCTTGGGGTATAGTTTCAAGTAATGTTTTGTGGTTTGATGAGAATAGTTGATCCGTTGTTGAAGTGAGTTTGATTCCTAAATAGGGAATGCTATTTTTTTCCCAAGAGAAGGGGAATTGTTTAGCAAGTAATATTTGGGAATGGTGTGGTGTGTGGAGGTTTTAAATTGAAGATTTTGGTTCATTGAGCTTATAATAAGAAACCATTGAGTATTGTTGAAGGTGCATTCGTATTGTTTTGAGGGATTTGGTTGGGTTGGTAATCATCAATATGATGTCGTCTGCAAATAGGCTAATTTTATGTTCAGTGTTAAGGTATTTGATGCCAGTAAATGCTGGGTTATCTCTGAGATTAGAGGCTAGGGGTTCAATGAGCAACGCAAATATGATGGGGACAGTGGGCATCCTTGTCTAGTACCATTGGGGATATCAAAAGGTTCTGATAATGTTCCGTCTGTTAGTACTCTGGCTAAAGGGAGGGAATATAGTGCTAGGATTGCTGTTAGCATCCATCCCGTAATTCCAAATTTCTGTAATGTCAATTGCATAAATAGCCAGTGTATTCGATCAAATGCTTTTTCTGCATCTAAGGATGAGTATTGAGGGTTGTTTGGTATGTTCTAAATGGTGGAGAAGAGATATGTCTTCTGGTGGCATGGGGTGCTTGGCGGCCTGGTATGAATCCTGCGTGGTCTGGGTGTATTAGGTTAGGAAGATAAGGGAGTAATCTGCATAACGTTTTATGTCTGTGTTGAGTAGGGAGATTGGTCTATAATTTTGGACGAGTTGCGGGTCTTTACCAGGTTTTGGGATTGTTGTTATTATTGATTGTAGCATGTCTTTGTGGAGTATGCCAGTGGTGGCTTTTGGTGGTTTTTGATAGCCTGTGTGTTTTTATTTTTTGCGCTAAAAAAAAAAATCCCAACAATTTTGAGAAAAAAAACAATATTTTGAACTTTTTGCTATTAAACATATCCAGTAAAAAAATGTAAAAATCAAATTTGCTAAAAAAAATCCCAATACGTGTAAATTGGTTTACGTGAAAGTTATATTGTTTACAAATGGCGGTATAGATGCTGGATTTTTTTTTGTATACTAATAATAGCGGCGATCAGCTACTTATGGCGGCAATCAGCGACTTATGGCGGCAATCAGCGACTTATGGCGGGACTGCCATTCTGACACTGGGGGGAACTGACTTGGGGTCACCAACATCCCCAGTGACATCAATACAGTGATCAGTGCAAAAAAATAACACTGACACTGCCTAATGGCACTGGGGAGGAAGGGGTTAACATTTTAGGCAATCAAAGGGTTAACTGTGTGAAGGGGGTGTTTTACTAGTGGGCTGGGGGGGTGTACATCACTGTTTCACACTGTCCCAGAAAGCTAATCTCTGCTCTCCGGGACAGTGTGCTGGGAACTGACAGGGAGCAGAGCTGCATTGAAAATAATGCAGCTGTGCTCTGTGTAACTGCCGGCAATCACGGAGACCCAGTGGGTAATCACCAACCAGGACCCGGTGATTGACTCTCGCGGCTGCAATCGGTGCCACAAGCAGGGCGGTCGCGCACCTCGCGTGCACCCCACTAGCATGTAAACAAGGATCACATATATATATATATATATACAGTACATTATCCTGCCTACAGGGGCCGCTTTGCCGCAGTATATATACTGTGGGTGGTCCCCTAGTGGTTAAGGTAAAAAAACATTCTATATTCAGTCCCCCTAGCCCCCTCTAAATACTTACCGGAGCCTTAGCTCAATCCAGCGCTGTGCCTGAGAGAAGCAACACTGCTCTCTCTCCTCATTGGGCACAGAGGCAGCAGTGGGAATCATTTGCTCTTGCTGCTGTTAAACAAATCCTGTGAGGGAGAAAGCGAAGCACTGTGTCTGTCAACAGTCGCACTCAGCCAGGCTCAGGGTCGAGCCTGCACATGTACCACCATAGGAATCGGCAACCTATGGTGGCACACAGAGAAAAGGAGGAACCAAGAGTGTTGGTGGGGGACCCAAGAGGAGGAGGATCAGGGCTACTCTGTGCAAAACCACTGAACAGAGCAAGTAAGTATGACATGTTTGTTAATAAAAACAAAATGTACTTAACACCAACTTTAAAGAAGAGCTTCACCCTCTCCCTTATTCAATATTTTTCCTCCCTCGTACCTAATGCTGGGTTGTCTTTGTTGCACGTACGGTTAATTATTCCACTGTGCGAAGGATGGGTCGGGTGAAACCACTGGTGCTTTATTAGGAACGGCTGTGATAAACACAGAAAACTCTTAATGGCATGTGACCGGATGTTAACTGTAATCATGGTCCTCTATACATAACTAAACATTTCCATATACATTAATAAGTATTTCCATATGCATTATTAAACATCTTTAATTGCAATACTGAATATCTAGACCTCTGTAGATATGCTATTCTGCATAACAATACCGTATTACAATAGAGAAATTACATTCCCTGTATCTTAGCGCCAAATCGCTTACCTGCAATATATATTCACATTCATGCTGCGAGTAGTCTGATTGCATAATAGTAGCAGCGGCATTTACTGACCACCAGACACATGTTAAGTAATTTTGTCCTATTTATCACGTCAAACAGCCTCCTGCTTACCTATAATAAACACAGAAAACTCTTAGGGCTCGTTCACACTTGGCTGTTTTACCAACGCTTGCCAAACGCCCCTATAGCATTTGGCAAGCGTTGGTCCGGCGTTTGTGGAGCGTTTTTTAACGCTCGGCAAACACTCGGCAAACACCGCATGCGCGGTTTAGCGGTGGTTGCTAGGCATTTGCTGAGCGTTAATAACGCCCCACAAACGCCTATAATGCAGTTTGAGTGGTGTTACCGCTCCGCAAACGCGTCGCAACCGCACCGCAAACGCCGGCCGGGCATTTGCGGAGCGGCACCATAGACGAGAATAGGAGGCTTCAACGCCTCCTGACTCGACCAGAGGCGTCCGTTTTTGCCGCGACGCAACGCGATGCGCCGCAAATGCTCCCGTTAGAACAGCACCATGTGCTGTAATGTGCAGAATTAGCAGAGGCGTTTGGGAAGCGGTAAAAACGCTTCCCAAACGCCTCTCTGCCGCCTGCACACAACGCTAGTGTGAATGTAGCCTTAATGGCATGTTCATTTTATTCACACCTGTGCCTAACAGCCTTTTATAATCAACTGTCTGCTGGACACCTGTTTAAAGGATTATTAGACTAACCTATAGTTGAATTCTTCTTAACTAGGATTTTGTTAGCTAAAATTGTACTTTGCTCCTAAGACTTTCATTGGGGTGTATTCATTTTTGCAACAAGGTTTTGAATGAATTTGTTAGGAAAAATACTTTTTTTCTGTGTGCAAATTTACAAATCTTTTGCAATCAAAGGCTCACTTTTGTGGGAGTATTTTGTAGTATAGTGTCCCATAGAAAATGTTGATTCTGAAAGGAAAGTAAAAGTTTTCTGTCAAATCTGTTGGGGTGTACTCATTTATGCTGAGCACTGTATATACACACATACAGACAAGCAGAGAAATAATATACTTACGTAGCTACATATTTTCTCATTCCTGTCATAATAATCCATAGTTGTAATATCCATCCAATGGATTGTAGTGCACTGAGGCAAAGAGCACTGTAAAATCTCCAGAAGAGTCTAAAAATTGCTTGAAGAAGGGTCAAGAGGGCTCTGCCCGCTGGAACCGCTCTCATGCAGACATAAAGAGCTGTCTGCTCTTTATGTTATCCATGCTACCTGCTTCTGCCTGACTTTGCAGGTATAGAACGCAAGCATACAACCAGCTTGAAGAATGAAGCAAGACATCATGGGCAGTAATAGCAGACTAAGTTCCTGTCTAGCCCTAGAGGATACCCACCGTGTGATAAAGAATCCACAGATTTATCACTGAGCCTCTAAGAAGTGTCACGGGCATTTTTAAAAATGCATTACTAACCTTTATAATGATGAAAAACAATACAGAGAATTCAGTCCCTGTGTGCATAGGTAATACAGATTAACTAAACACTTGCTTTCTAAATGTTAGAAAGTAGATAATTTTTCAAATAGTGATGTGTTCACTTGTTCATGACACTGTTCATGCTGCCTTAAAAATATCTAACACACCCATTTCTTGAACAGTAGATATTTAGAAAAGAATATAAGTGAGCATGTAAAGTATTAAGACTGCTGCACTGAATAATGTTATAAAAACATAAGATATTTGAGTAATTTTTGTGAGGAAAATATGAAAAAAACATTTTACTGAAATTTTTAAATAAAACCTTTCAGTTTTTAATACATTCTGTATTTTAGACCCAGTGCCATCACCATCAGGGGTCTGTACTTCTCTACGCAATGCAGGCAAAGTATAGCTGGTGGGAGGGGCAATCAAGGTGCTCTATATAGCTTCCTGACATCAAGCACCCTGCCTTAATAATGTAAAGAGGAAAGAATTGCCACTACTCCCAACCAGCCCAGATGAATAAACGATAAGGAGCTGCCTCCGCCTACGTGTCTTTACTAAACCACACACCCTGATGTATTTTGCTCCATCCACCATTGCTTTGTCATAGGGTCCTATGAATAAGCCTGTTGGGTGAGATGGAATGCATCAGGGTGTGTGGTTTGGTGGAAACACGTAGGTTGAGGCAGCTCCTTATCGTTTATTAATCTGGGCTGGTCAGGAGTAGTGGTGATCCTTTTCTCTGTTTACATTTACTAGCCCTCTGGATTGGTATCAGGACAAGTCTGCACCCCATGTTCTGGGACACAGGGATAGTCTTTCACCTCTACTTTGAGTGGTGCCAAAAGCAATATAACAGGTCACCCCACCTTAATACTTCACTAAAGGGTCTTCAGCCCTGATGCAAATAGTATGCTGGCTCATGGTAGAAGTTATGCAAATACCAAAATGCTTTAATGGGTAGATGTCAGTCTGAATGAGTGAGTGTTCCTAGAAAGACTGCATTTGCATGCTGACTGCCCTGGGCAATGGCCACATGCAATGCTGACCTTCCATAATTAAAATCCCATGAATGAAAGTGGGTTGGCTAGGGAGAAGAGAGCTAGATAGTAATTGACATCTTCAGCAACTCAGTATGAGCCTGCCTCATTTCCTGGTTTGAAGCTTTTATTTTACACTCTACACTAAGGCTATGTTCACACCTATGCAGTTTGCGTTTGTTCCATTTCTGCAGTGTTTTTTGCGGTGCTTTTTGTGTTTTTGCACTTGCGTTTTTGAGGAGTTTTTTCTTGTTGCTAGGCAGATTAAAACGCATAAAAAATGAACGACATGCTTTTTTGCAGCGTCTCCATTGAAGTCTATAGAACATAAAATGCAATGTTTTGTGTTTAAAAAAGTGCCTGACCCTTTTCAAAAAATGCACTGGGTGAAAACGTGGAGATGTGAATGGGGCCTATAGGAATGTTAAAATGGACTGTAGTGCATTTCTGCAAAATGCTGCGGAAAACGCTTAGGCCACTACTTGCCTAATTTTTGCATTTTATTTAATTCAGCAATGTACTTGTACTCTGGATTTTTATTTCTGCCTGGCTGTTAACAGTTTCTTTTTTTTTTTTTCCAAAAAAGATTTTTATTAGAAGAAAGCAGTCATAACAATACATGTACAGATGTGAATCTAAGGTCGGACATATCACTGTATGGCGCTTCCCGTGTCACAGACGGGTCAAAGCATAACAGGCTATACAAAACATAACGTTGTAAAACATTGTGTCAACATAATATTACAATCCAAGAAGTGTACAGCATATACGAAATGCACACAGAGATATATTGTCTTTTGACCTTTGAGCAGTATTTTCTGTCATGGTAGTGTGAAGTGTATGATAAATAATATGAACAGCACATGCTAAAGATTTGGATCTGTTTCACGAGTCTAAGAATTGGATGTGTGAGTGATATGGGGCGTAGTACGTTTGTTGGAAGGACAGCGTTCTGTATCGGTTATGGTACGAAAACGAAGATAGGAGTAGGGTATAGGTGGGAGCTACAGATCAGGTAGAGAGAAGGTTAGCTAGTAAGTGGAATAATGAGGTGATAAAGGTAAGTATAGAAAAAAAAAAAAAAGGGGGGAGGGGGAGGGCATAGGGTGAGGTAAAACGGAAAGGAGGAGTGAATGTTTGTGGATAAGTGGCTCTCAACCTGTGACATGAGCCACAGTAAAAATACCTACTTCTAGCTCAGGACGTGGTGCGTATCAAGACAGTCAACCGGGTAATATGCGGATACAGGTTCTAAGGGAGTAAGCCTTGGTGAAAGACTAAGGTATATCTAGGCATATATCAAGAGGTATCTCAGAAAAGAGGACATTCCCCAGTATCAGGATATGTCTAGTCAATCATTGCTGCATCAGTAGGTGGTAGGTAGGGGTGGTTTTAAAGTGCCTCCAACAGCCCCAAGTTCCCCTGAATCTCTCGGGATGTTCCTTGGCAACAGAGATCACTTCCTCCATTTCCTCAATTCTACTGATCCTCACAAACCATTCACGAATGGTGGGAATATTTGTCGAGCGCCAGTGGACTGGGACACACTGTTTTGCGGCGTTAACCATATGATTTACGGTATGTCCGGAATGGGAGTGAAGAGTGATGCAGTAGAAATTGTGCAGGGGTGAGCTCCAAGCTATACATGGTCACTCGTGCAATTGTGGATTGAACTCTCCCCCAAAAATGCTGCAGCAGTGGGCAGTCCCACCAAATGTGCCTGAGTGTACCCTTAGCCAGGTGGCATCTCCAACAAGAGTCCGAGATAGTGGGATCGAACTGGTGGAGTAGGGCTGGAACTCTGTACCATCTAGAGCAGCGGTTCTCAACCTGGGGGTCGCACGACTCTTTCACAGGGGTCGCCTAAGACCATCGGAAAACACATATTTCCGATGGTCTTAGGAACCGAGACACCGCTGCTCTATCCGTCTCCAGGTGTGAGCGGGATGACATGCCGCCCCTGTCATCTGGACACACCCTCAGGATCAATCCCCGCCGGTGATTGGCCGCCGGAACTGTAGCTCAGGAGAGGCACACAGGCGGCCAATCACCGGCGAGGAGGTGGAGCTTGGAGAGGAGGAGCCGAGCGGCACCGCGAAGATCGAGCGAGTGAAGAGGAGGAGAGCGGCCGGAGAAGGAAGACAGCTGACCAGTAAGTGTCTGTACCATGGGAGAGGGAGGGAGCGAGCGAGCCCAGGCTGGAGCAGGGGTCAGCAAGGTAAGTATCATTGGTGTCAGTGGGAGGAATAGTGCCCCATCATTGGTGTCACTAATACCAATGATGGGGCACTATTCCTCCCACTGACACCAACGATGGGGCACTATTCCTCCCCCCACTGACACCAACGATGGGGCACTATTCACCAACTCCCCCCCCACTGACACCAATGATGGGGCACTATTCCTCCCCCTGATACCAACGATGGGGCACTATTCCTCCCCCTGACACCAGTGATGGGGGCGCTATTCCTCCCACTGATACCAACGATGGGGCACTATTCCTCCCACTGACACCAACGTTGGGGCACTATTCCTCCCCCTGATACCAACGATGGGGCACTATTCCTCCCACTGACACCAACGATGGGGGCGCTATTCCTTCCACCCCCCCATACCAATGTTGGGGCGCTTTTCCTCCCCCCACTGACACCAGTGATGGGGCACACTTTTCCTCCCACTGACATCAGTGATGGGACACTATTCCTCCCACTGACACCAATGATGGGGCACTATTCCTCCCACTGACATCACGATGGGGCACTACACCAAACGATGGGGCACTATTCCTCCCACTGACACCAATGATGGGGCACTATTCCCCCCACTGACACCAATGATGGGGCACTATTCCTCCCACTGACACCAATGATGGGGCACTATTCCTCCCACTGACACCAATGATGGGGCACTATTCCTCCCACTGACACCAATGATGGGGCACTATTCCTCCCACTGACACCAATGATGGGGCACTATTCCTCCCTCCCACTGACACCAATGATGGGGCACTATTCCCCCCACTGACACCAATGATGGGGCACTATTCCCCCCACTGACACCAATGATGGGGCACTATTCCCCCCACTGACACCTATGATGGGGCACAATTCCCCCCACTGACCCCTATGATGGGGCACTATTCCCCCCACTTACACCCCCCATGACACCTGGGGGGCACTATTCCCCCCACTTACACCAATGACGGGGCACTATTCCCCCCACTGACACCTATGACGGGGCACTATTCCTCCCACTGACACCAATGACATGGCACTACTCCTCCCACTGACACCAAATGACGGGGCACTATTCCTCCCACTGACACCAATGACGGGGCACTATTCATCTCACTGACACCAATGACGGGGCACTAATCCTCTCTTACTGACACCAATGACGGGGCACTATTCCCCCCACTGACACCTATGACGGGGCACTATTCCCCCCACTGACACCTATGACGGGGCACTATTCCCCCACTGACACCTATGACGGGGCACTATTCCCCCCACTGACACCTATGACGGGGCACTATTCCCCCCACTGACACCTATGACGGGGCACTATTCCCCCCACTGACACCAATGATGGGGCACTATTCCCACCACTGACACCAATGATGGGGCACTATTCCTACCACTGATACCAATGATAGGGCACTATTCCTCCCATTGACATCAGTGATGGGATACTATTCCTCCCACTGACACCAATGACGTGGCACTACTCCTCCCACTGCAAAATTACAGTTATGAAGTAGCAACGAAAATAATTTTATGGTTGGGGGACACCACAACATGAGGAACTGTATTAAGGGGTCGCGGCATTAGGAAGATTGAGAACCACTGATCTAGAGTATAATTTTAAGTTGCTTTCCTGTGTAGAAACACATATGGAGCCCTTTTGAATAAGTGCGTAGATGTGATCCCAGTCTTCCGGCGTTAGTTGGAGCTGTTGGTCAGAGTTCCAGGCTATACAGGCTTTCCTAGACTGAACCTCAATAGTGTTTTCAAGGCAAGAGTAAAGCTGGGAATCTGTAGAACAGAGTTTTTCGAATGGGGTAAGAGGTCTGGTATATTTGTTTATGTGCGAAGAGCTATGAACAAAATGGTGTTGTTGTCTATACATCCATGGCGTTAAGGTCAGGAGTGACCACTTGTTTAAAATGATGTCTCTAGATAGAAATGTCCCATTTTTAAAGAGTTTATGCATACTCAGATTAATTGGGTGGCTGGATCCTGCAAGATATGCATGTGACAAACCGATGCGGGGGAGAAGTCCGGTTCATAGTAATGGACGAGAGTGGGCCCGGGGTATAAGAGAAGTCAGATTTCTTAATTATCTGATGGTAACAGGCTAAAGTAGGGCCTATAAGAGGGTGTCCCGTGAATTCAATAGGAAGGTGTGCACTTTTCAGCCAAGGAGACGAGGCAAGTGGGGTCTTCGAGAAAGCTGCCTCCAAGTTAACCCACGCTTTTCGACTATGATTCGTAGACCAATCTACTATTCTGGCCATTTGGCATGCTCTATAGTAGCAATGTCCGGTCGCCCAAAACCTCCACTGGTTTTGGGCATAGTGAGTTGGTCAAAACTGATTCTTGGGCGTTTGTTACACCATAGGAATGAAGTGCATAAAGTTTTATAAGACTTAAAAAAGGAATTAGGCAGTTTAATTGGAATTGTTTGCAGTAGGTATAGAATTCTAGGAAGCACATTCATCTTAATAATCTCTGCTCTGCCTGCCGAACCAAGAGAAGAGCGGTTTATCCCAGGTCTGCAGGTCTTTAGTGATGCTGCGGAGTATGGGTAAGAAGTTCTGGGCATAAAGATCTGCAAGATGGGCCGGTAGCTGGATGCCTAGATACCTGATGGCTACGGACTGCCAGGTAAAGAGAAAATTAAGTTTTGCTTGACGAAGCGTGTCTTGTGGTAGGGAAATATTTAGGGCTTGAGATTTATTGAAGTTGATTTTAAAATTGGCTAGATATTGAAACAGCTTGAAGTCATGTAGTAGGTTAGGCAATAATGTAATATGTGGGTCTGTTAAGAAAAGTAAGATGTCATCAGCGAAAGCTGCGATTTTGTGCGTTTTGCCATTAATTGCAATTCCTTTAATGCTGTCATTTTGTTTAATGCAGTGCAGAAATGGTTCAAGGTGATGATAAATAGGAGGGGGGTTAATGGGCATCCTTGTCTTGTACCATTGCATATTGAAAAGGCATCTGAGAGGAGACCGTTTACTCTCACTTTAGCCGTTGGTGTCATGTATAGGGACATGATGAAGTTCAAAAAGCGGGGAGGAAGCCCGAGGCCAGATAAAACAGCCTCCATATAGTCCCATGCCAGTCTATCAAAGGCCTTCTCCGCATCTAGAGAGAGGAAGAAGCCAGATCGTCTCTTCTGTAACAGCCAATGGTGTATGTTTATAGCCCTGATCGTGTTGTCTCTAGCCTCTCTGCCAGGGATGAATCCCACTTGATCAGTGGAAATAATAGTGTCAATAATGCTCAGTAGACGATTGGCCAGAATTTTTGCAAAATCTTAAGGTCGACGTTCAGTAAGGAAATCGGGCGATAGTTTGCCGGCGATGTCTGGTCTTTATTTTCTTTTGGTATCAATGTAATGTGAGCTTCAGAGAGATAGAGCATGGATTGACCTGGTGTATCTAGCAAATTGAAGGCCTTTAGAAATGGGTGTGCTAGGACATCTATGAAGGATTTGTAGTATGTAGTTATAAGACCATCTGGTCCCGGGCTTTTGCCCGGCCTTAGTTGGGCAATGGCCTGTTGTAGTTCCGTCAAATTCAAAGCCCCATCTAGTGCTTTCGCTTGTGACTGAGAAATGGCTTTAGGGAGATATTGGGCCAGAAAAGTCATGATGATGTCCTTGCGTGGTCTATCATCCCCTGTCAGTATAGGTGATAATGGGAGATTATGAAGCTCGGTGTAATATCGCTCAAATTCGGCTGCGATATCTGCAGATGTTCTAAGTGGATGACCTTGTTTCGAGTTAAGTCTATGAATGGTGTGCGATGCTTTTTTAGCTTGTAAGGCCTGTGCCAGAAACCTGCCACTATTATTGCCATGTTCGTAGAAGAGTTTCTGGGCTAAAATAAAATTGCGTCTAGTTTTCTTTTCCACTAAATCTTGCAATTGCTTGCGTGCCTGGTCAAGTTCTGACACAGAGTCTACAGCCTTCGAGCGCTTATGTGCACCTTCCAAGTCCCTAACTTTTTGCAGCAACGAATTGAACGAAGCTTGGGCTACACGTTTACGGGAGGCCGAGATAGAAAGCAAGAGTCCACGTATCACACATTTGTGTGCTTCCCATTGAGGAGACGTTTCCATAGACATGTTCTCTTTAAAGTAGTTGGTTAGAGATTCCCATATTTGATGGGTAATGTCAGAGTCAGTAAGGAGAAAGGGATCTAATCTCCATGTTTTGGATGTGTAAGGGGCGTCAGGAAGTTGAATAGTCATCATAATTGGGTGGTGCTCAGAGAGAATCATTGGTTCTATAGAGGCTGACTGCAGCCTGTGCAAATCTTTTTGTGAGAGAAAGAGATAGTCGATTCTAGAATGACGTTTGAGGAGTTGAAAAAAAAGTGTAATCTTTATCGGAGGGGTGTAGGGTACGCCAGGTATCATGTAAGAGTAGGTCATTTAATTCTGCTTTAATCTGTTTAAGTGTTCGGAAGGGTTTTGATGAGAAGCCTGTTGAGGTGTCATTTAGGGGGTGCAAAGCCAGCGCTGAACTGAGGAATAGGTGAGTTCCTGCCGCAGAGAACAGCTGAGCGGCCGGTCTGGTATTCTGACATGGTGGCAGCGGAAATACCGGACCGGCCGCTTTATATTCGCTCCATGAGACGCACTGACATTTCCCCCCCTTTTTTTAGGGGAAAAAAGTGCGTCTTATGGAGCGAAAAATACGGTAGATCTGATCTCCAAAGTGATTTCAGTAAAATCCCAGTGTGCTCATTCTCCTTAGGTGGGTGTGCCAATAGATAGCGTGTTGTATCATATAATCCTGGTCATTCATGGGTCCCTTAGGGGTAATCCAGGATGTGGCCTGGGGGTGGATGGTCTCCCTTAAGTACCAGGATGTGATAGCCAGTACAGATAACTCTGGTTTGCTCTGTACAGAGCAAAAATTAGGGATAATCCCATAGTGTAGTACTTCAATGATACGTTTTTAATGGTAATGTTAAACGAAATAGGTAAAAAAAACGTACAATACTGCAGTAAATGGTAGAGGTAATACAATGACAATCGCATAAATATCAAACTGACCAGCTGGTAAAATTAGGTGATCCTTAAGGAGGAGCCCCTGTAAGCCTTCGGATCACGGATGTCCGGCGGCCACCTAATTTTTGTATTACCTCTAGGGATTATCCCTAATTTTTGCTATGTATTGAGCACCTTAATCCTCTAGTAAATCTCCAGCGAATGTCTCAGTGCCCAGAAGAGGCTGAATTATCTGTATTGGCTATCACATCCTGGTACTTAAGGGAGACCATCCACCCCCAGGCCACATCCTGGATTACCCCTAAGGGACCCGTGAATGACCAGGATTATATGATACAACACGCTTTTTATTAGCGCATCTGATGAGTGCGCATTTTGTATTAGGTGGCACACCCACCTAAGGAGAATGAGCACACTCGGATTTTACTGAAATCACTTTGGAGATCAGATCTAATTTTAAGAATTCATTGACTTTTTATGATCCACATGCATGTTATGGTTATGTGTTTATTGTGGACGCTTGCACCTTTATTCATTTATATGTCTTTCAGACTATAATGAGTTTATAATTACTGTACAAGTATATTTTATGAGCAAAACACATTTATCCTATATGTGTCAGAAGATGCAGCGCTGAAAAAGAGATACTATAAATTAAATAAATATATATAAAAAATAAGCAGTTCATGTGACGATATCAAGGTGACTTCAAGTGCTCTCATCTATTCATATCCTCCTGGTAATAAGGTGCTGTGCGGTATAGTGCTGAAGAAATGCACACTCACCAGAACGCACAGTTTAATGAGCGTTTGTAAATATAAATTTCCCTTGGGGTCATCAGCTGGTCAAGGTAGGGTCTGCAATCCAATAGCCTCCCTCCAGTGCTCCTGGATGTTATTGCTAGGACATCAGGGTGATCCCTTGGATGGTGGCCTGTGGACTGCTCCTTAGTGGTTATAAAACGTTCCTTCCCCAGCAGTGAGATGAATGGCTGTAAATTGATACTCCCCAGGGGAGTCAAAACAGAGACATCTCCATAGTGTAGTAGATAAGTGATTTATTTAAGGTAAAACGAGGATAGTAAAATCAATTGTGTGCAAGCGAATTCATGGACTAACCGTCCAATATTAAAGATGGCCGCCGGAGCTCCACGATGCTCCGGCGGCGTGACGTCACGGCGTTCCTGGCTCCTCCTACGCGTTTTGTGCACACGCACGTCGTCTGGGGGGATTTGCCAATAACGCCGAGCCGTGTGACGCCAATTTATATGCTAGGCGCATGCGCATTAGGAAGGGGCCATGTTTTGGAAGTCTTATACATAGACGTCCGGACGATCGTACGGGCGGCATTTTCCGTTGGTTTATTATGAATACACACTGTTATAGCTGCAATATGTCTAACTAACCGGCACTCATTATCGGATAAACATAATGAGAACACGTATCGTCCTTTATCTATATTTAGAAGTTAAGAACTGCTCAGTGTGTAGTTTTTGGTGGTAATGAGAGAAACAAAATGAATTTAGAGTTGTATAATGAAGTCTTTCTCAATCAGCCAAATCAAAATGCCAATTGGTTCCAAATAAAATTATAAAGATATATAGCACTAGCATATAAACAAGACATACTAATAAAGATATATATAGGGTGCATCATGACATAAGATACACTCAAGAATATCCATATCAAGGTTATAATCGAAATACTAAAAATATTGCTATTAATTCTAAATATTAACCATAATTAATGTTATAAAAATACAGTTAAAATTATAGATATTTATAAATATTTATAAACAGCACATATAAAGTGACATCATGATTTTGCAAGCCTAACCGATGTCAATAAATGGCAATAAAATATTATAGATAACATAAAATAAAATAAAATGGATAAAATGGGGGGGATGACAGGGATAGCACCATCTTTTTCCTATTCTATTCTCTTGAGGTTGCAACTGAAACATATGGCCCAAAGATATTAACTATTATTAACCACTTGCCTACCGGGCACTTATACCCCCTTCCTTACCAGGCCAATTTTCAGCTTTCAGCGCTCTCACACTTTGAATGACAATTACTCAGTCATGCAACACTGTACCCATATAAAATTTTCATCCTTTTTTTTCACACAAATAGAGCATTATTTTGGTGGTATTTACTCACCACTGGGTTTTTTATTTTTTGCACTATAAATGAAAAAAGACCGAAAATTTTGAAAAAAAAATGCATTTTTTCTTAGTATTTATTATAAAATTTTTCAAATAAGTAATTTTTCTTCATATATCTTCACCAAAATGTATACTACTACATTTGTTTGGTAAAAATAACACAAATCAGTGCATATTATTTGGTCTGTGTGAAAGCTAGAAAGTCTACAAGCTATGGTACCAATCATTGAAAATTGGTCACACCTGATGTACCGATGCCCTATCTCATTTCTTGAGGCCCTAACAAGCCAGAACAGTACAAATACCCCATAAATGACCCCTTTTTGGAAAGTAGACATTCCAAAGTATTCAGTAAGAGGCATGGTGAGTTTTTTGAAGCTGTAGTTTTTTCCAAAAAATTCTTTGGAAAATTAAATTTTATTTATTTATTTATTTTTTTTTTTCCCCAAAAAATTGGCATATTAACAAGTTATTTCTCACACACAGCACAGGCATACTTGCAACTACACCCCAAAATATTTTCTGCTGCTTCTCCTGAATATAATGATACCAAATGTGTTAGACTTTTGAACATCCTGACCACATAGAGAGGCCCAACATGCAAGGAGCATCAACAAGTGTTCTAGGGACATTAATTACACATCTAACATCTTGACTACGTATTACAATTTTGAAGGCCTTAAAGCACCAGGACAATGGAATTACCCACAAAATGACTCCATTTTGAGAAGCAAACACCCCAACCTATAATCCATGAGGCATAATGAGTCTTTTGAACATGTCGTTTATTTCCAAAAGTTTTCGGAATATGCGGGAAGAAAATGAAAATATATTTTTTTTTACACAAAGTTGTACATTTATAAGATATTTCTAAAGCATAGCATGTAAATACCACAAAATACACTCCCAAAATACATTTTGCTACTCCTCCTGAATATAACGATACCAAATGTGTGAGACTTTTCCGCAGCCTCACCACATAGAGAGGCCCAACATGCAAGGAGCACCATCAGGTGTTCTAGGGACATAAATTGCACATTTAACATCTTGACTACGTATTACACTTTTGAAGATCTTAAAGCACCAGGACAATTGAATTACCCGCAAAATGACTCCATTTTGAGAAGCAAACACCCCAACCTAACTTCCATGAGGCATAATGAGTCTTTTGAACATGTTGTTTATTTCCAAACGTTTTTGGAATATGCGGGAAGAAAATGAAAACTTATTTTTTTTTCCACAAAGTTATCCATTTATAAGATATTTCTAACACATAACATGTAAATACCACAAAATACACCCCAAAATACATTCTACTACTCCTCCTGAATATAACGATACCAAATACGTGAGACTTTTCCGCAGCCTGACCTCATAGAGAGTCCCAACATGCAAGGAGCACCATCAGGTGTTCTAGGGACATAATTTACACATCTAGTATCTTGACTACCTCTTACACTTTTGAAGGCCTTGAAGCACCAGGACAACTGAATTACCCACAAAATGACCACATTTTGAGAAGCAAACACCCCAACGTATATTCCGTGTGGCATAATGAGTCGTTTGAACATGTCGATTATTTCCCAAAGTTTTCAGAATATGCGGGAAGAAAATGAAAACATATTTTTTTTTACAGAAAGTTGTCCATTTATAAAATATTTCTAACACACAGCACGTAAATACCAAAAAAAAAAAAACTCAAAATACATTCTGCTACCTCTCCTGAGTATGGCAATAGCAAATGTGTGAGACTTTTCTACAGCCTGGCCATATACAGAGGCCCAACATCCAAGTAGCACCTTTAGGCGTTCTAAGGGCAAAAATTACACATCTAATTTCTTGACAAACCTAAAACACTTTTGATGGTTTTGGAGGACCAGGACAAAGGAAGCACCGACAAAATGACCCAGTTTTGGAAAGCAAACACTCCAACGTATTTTTTAGGAGGCATAATGAGTCTTTTGAACATGTCGTTTTTTTCCACAAGTTTTCAGAAAATGTGGAAAAAAAAAAAATTAAAACTTTATTTTTTTACACAAAGCTGTCGGTTTATAAGATATTTCTAACACATAACATGTAAATACCACAAAATACACCCCAAAATACATTCTGCTACTCCTCCTGAGTATGGTAATACCACATGTGTGAGACTTTTCTACAGCCTGACCACATAGAGAGGCCCAACATGCAAGGAGCACCATCAGGTGTTCTAGGGACATAAATTGCACATTTAACATCTTGACTACGTATTACACTTTTGAAGATCTTAAAGCACCAGGACAATTGAATTACCCGCAAAATGACTCCATTTTGAGAAGCAAACACCCCAACCTAACTTCCATGAGGCATAGGCATAATGAGTCTTTTGAACATGTTGTTTATTTCCAAACGTTTTTGGAATATGCGGGAAGAAAATGAAAACTTATTTTTTTTTCCACAAAGTTATCCATTTATAAGATATTTCTAACACATAACATGTAAATACCACAAAATACACCCCAAAATACATTCTACTACTCCTCCTGAATATAACGATACCAAATATGTGAGACTTTTCCGCAGCCTGACCTCATAGAGAGTCCCAACATGCAAGGAGCACCATCAGGTGTTCTAGGGACATAATTTACACATCTAGTATCTTGACTACCTCTTACACTTTTGAAGGCCTTGAAGCACCAGGACAACTGAATTACCCACAAAATGACCACATTTTGAGAAGCAAACACCCCAACGTATATTCCGTGTGGCATAATGAGTCGTTTGAACATGTCGATTATTTCCCAAAGTTTTCAGAATATGCGGGAAGAAAATGAAAACATATTTTTTTTTACAGAAAGTTGTCCATTTATAAAATATTTCTAACACACAGCACGTAAATACCAAAAAAAAAAAACTCAAAATACATTCTGCTACCTCTCCTGAGTATGGCAATAGCAAATGTGTGAGACTTTTCTACAGCCTGGCCATATACAGAGGCCCAACATCCAAGTAGCACCTTTAGGCGTTCTAAGGGCAAAAATTACACATCTAATTTCTTGACAACCTAAAACACTTTTGATGGTTTTGGAGGACCAGGACAAAGGAAGCACCGACAAAATGACCCAGTTTTGGAAAGCAAACACTCCAACGTATTTTTTTTTAGGAGGCATAATGAGTCTTTTGAACATGTCGTTTTTTTTCCACAAGTTTTCAGAAAATGTGGAAAAAAAATTAAAACTTTATTTTTTTACACAAAGCTGTCGGTTTATAAAGATATTTCTAACACATAACATGTAAATACCACAAAAT
>CATNWA010019712.1:30000-135557 GCA_951230385.1 Staurois parvus | reverse complement strand
CATGGTGCTGCTGGGCCCACAGTGGTGACCTGGGTCCCTGTACGGCCTCCCATTGCTTCCACTCTGCCATGTGCCACTTTGAGGTCTCCTCACACTGCTGGTGTGCAATTTTTTGACATAGGGTGCTGGCAGATTACGGGCCTCCCATTGCTGCTGCCAGGCACGTAATCTGCCATGGGCCCCCGTACCGACTCCTCATGCTGTGACGTTGCAACAAGGTGTAATTCAACCCTACATATGTTAGACCGCCTTTACGAACAGCTAAAGGCCATCACAGATTTCCTGATGTTAAAAGCGGATAAAGGTACTCCCTGTGTAACTTAGATGTCAGCCATTGTCAGCTCATGCGTGACACCTGCGCTTGCTCAGGCCCTTT
Organism: Staurois parvus; assembly: GCA_951230385.1. Taxonomy (NCBI): domain Eukaryota; kingdom Metazoa; phylum Chordata; class Amphibia; order Anura; family Ranidae; genus Staurois; species Staurois parvus. Next base: position 135,181 of record CATNWA010019712.1, on the reverse strand, counting down.
GAGGAGGCCACGCTATTCGTGAGTCGGCAGGACTATGGGATGAACGAGGTCAAATCGGCCATGGGCCCCCGTACCGCCTGTTCACGCTGATGCTGGTCCCACAGTGTGACCTGGGTCCCTGTACCGCCTCCCATTGCTCCCACTCTGCCATGTGCCACTTTCAGGTCTCCTCACACTCCTGCTGGTTTCCATTTTGTCATAGGTTGCTGTATGGCCTCCCATTGCTGCTGGCTCCACCGCCACACTGTGGCTCCAAACACTGGTTTTGGCCCCGTGACTGGCCAAATGAGTGAAGTGTGCGGTGATTCTAAGATCGACGGCACTCATCTGCATGTCATACTGACTGACAGTATTATTTCTCTTCCCCAGCAGACTCCAAGGGCATTTAAATTAAAGGTACAGTGTTCTGCACTAATATTAAGTCTCTCTGAAGCCTAGAAACACCCTTTTTTAAGTTAAATTCACAGCGAATTTATTCGACTCGAATCGAATATTGTCCACGAATTCGCCGAATCAGTCGAATCGAATTTTTCATTTCTTCGCTCATCTCTAGTCCCTAACCCTCAAGGGGTGTACAATCTAAGGTCCCTAACTCGCATTCATACATACACATACTAGGGCCAATTTAGACAGGAGCCAATTAACCTACCAGCATGTCTTTGAAGTGTGGAAGGAAACTGGAGTACCCGCGGAAACCCACGCAGGCACAGGGAGAGCATGCAAACTCCAGGCAGGTGGTGCCGGGGTAGGATTTGAACCAATGACCCTAGTACTGCCAGGCAGAAGTGCTAACCATTTAGCCACTGTGCTGCCCACAAGATCAAGACAAGATCAGCAGTGATGGTGAGATCCTCCAACTGTTGTCCAACCAGCCTGGAATTCAGCTTCTCACTAGCAGGAACTTTGGTGTGACACTGGAACTCAGAGTCAGCCTATCTACTCTGCACTTTAGTCCCTCCCTAATAGTTTCTGATGGGACTAATGTTTATAATGATGATACAAGCAGGAATGCTATGGTTCAGCCTGCTGTCAAAATAATGCTTCACAAATAAGGTCTGTATTTTGTATTTACTCTTATGCATTGTGGTAATGTAGTGCACATAGTGCGTTGTGGTACCATCCACTGTGAACTGCAACACAACCCACTAGAAGAGTAGTGAGAAATGCACCTGAAATACTTATGTAGCACCCATCCCACTAGGCTGTTAGGCAAATGTTTTGGCTTCTTCTGTTGTCATAGAAGCAGTAATGGTTGATTATAGCCTGTCCATGCTTTCACATTCTGGGACTTTGGCTATTTCTCCCCGCCTCTAGAAGAAGCTTCTACAGCTTAGGGCGGATTCAAATCCCCAGTCTAAATATTTAGTAGGGTTTAGCCAATCCCTGGGCAGGTGTGCTCAAAGGATGGCTGGGTTACTGTTAAATAGTCTGGAACCCTGAAAGTTCTTGCCTTTCTTCCTGTGGAGACAGACCCACATGCTCATCTTTCTTCATGTGGAGACAGACCCACATGCTAATGGAAAGGGGGACTGCTTGTTCCTGACCCCCCCCCCATTCTTGGAATGGCAGCTGGACGACTCTGCTGGAGGTTGCTTCTCTGGACTGATCATTGCCAGGATCTGTGAGTAAAGCCAGACCCCTGTGCTGCAATATCTTATGGTTCCCAGCTACAAGAATCTAGACTACTTCAGCCTAGTTCTGCTACATGTGCCCAGCAATTTGTCCTGGTCCTCAACTGGGAGTGAATGACTGTATTGCTGCTGATTAGAGAAAGGGAAGAGTCCTCTGCAGTTTGTGCATCAAGCATTTTGGAGTATCTCATACCCCATTGTCCTCCCAAGTTACCAGTTACTTAGTAATAAACTTCAAAAAGACGCCCCTAGACTGTTTATGGAGGCAGAGTGGATGAACTGCTGCTGTGTGCCTGGCTGCCATGCACTGATCACAGAGAGAACCTGTGTACATCTACAGTGGCTTCTATGGGGTAGCACTAGATAGATAATAGATTGTGATGCCCAACTAAACAAAATAAATCTAAATAAGCGCCTATGGCAAATCTAATATAAAAAAAAAATTTAACACAAAAAACTCAAAGTTATTATTGAATCAAACTAATAAGCAAAAAGTAAAAAAGGCTCCATAAAGTGAACAAAATATTCATTCTGTGGTTCTTCGTCATGTTTTTTACCAGTCAGTAAAATTTCCTCAGAAATCCTATGTGATCGTTCTATGCAGGAGAATAGTCACTTCTCAGCTCAGCCCCCTACCCACCTCTGAGCACTGTCCCTTGGTCCCAACCCAAGCCAACCTACCAATACCGCCCAGATAGGTTAGTACCCTTCGGTAGGTACTCTTTTGCTGGCCAGCCTCCATTCAACCTGTAATGAGCTCTCGGGAATAAGACTTCAGACACATATGATCACTCAGTCTATATTCAACTGTATTCAGGTCAGGACAGCTTATATACATTAGAGAAAAGGGATGAGACATTAGTCCCTGGAACCAATAGAAAATATACACATGATATTCAAGGAACAATAAACAATAGACATATACCTTATAGGAAACGGTCCTCCATGATGGTGACAACAAGAAACAGTTAAACGATCTCAAGAAATAGCCTCTCAGAAAGTTATGTGCATGTGGTTTAGATAACCGAAGGAGGAAACTTCCTGCATGCTCAACAGTGAAAATATCTATACCGCAAAAACAAACCACATGTTCAGTATATTAGTTAACCCCTTGCCTACCGGGCACGTATACCCCCTTCCTTGCCAGGCCAATTTTCAGCTTTCAGCGCTGTCGCACTTTGATTGACAATTGTGCGATTATGCAAGATTTTACCCATATGAAACTTTTATCATTTTTTTTTCTCATAAATAGAGCTTTCTTTTGGTTTTATTTACTCGCCACTGGGTGTTTTACTTTTTGCGCTAGAAACAAAAAAACTGCAAAAAATTTGAAAAAAAAAAAAAAAATAGTTTCTTTGTTTCTATTATAAAATTTTGCAAACAGGTAATTTTTCTCCTTTACTGATGTGCGTTGATGAGGCAGCACTGATGGGCACTGATAGGCAGCACTGAAGGGCATTGATAGGCGGCACTGATAGGCAGCACTAATGAGGTGGCACGGAGAGGTGGCACTGATAGGCGGCACTGATGACGGGTACTGATAGACAGCACTGATAGGTGGCACTGACTAGCATCACTGCTGGGCACTGACTGGCGGCACTGCTAGGTATTGACTGGCGGCACTGTTAGGCACTGACTGGCGCAACTGCTGGGCACTGACTGGCACAACCACTGGGCACTGACTGGTGGCACTGACTGGCAGCACTGCTGGGCTGCACTGATGGGCACTGGTGGGTGGTACTGCTGGGAACAGGTAGGTGGCACTTCTTCGTGGCACTGGTGGGCACTGCTGGGCACAGGTGTGTGGCACTGCTGGGTGGCACTGGTGGGCACTGCTGGGCACAGGTGGTTGTACTGCTGGGCACAGGTGGGCGGAACTGGTGGGTGGCACTGCTGGCACTGATCATCAGGGCACTGATCATCACCGATCCCTGCTCTAACAACTGCTGGTTCTCGGCAGTACTTTCCTCACGATCTGACAGCGTGAGGAAAGTGCAGCCGAGAACCGGCAATTGCATTTCCCTGTGATCAGCATGTCATTGCACACAGCTGATCACGGGGTAAAAGGCCGCTGTGATTGGCCTTTTACCACATCACGTGATCAGCAGTGGGAGATCACAGATGAAGCCAAGATTGAGTTGTTTGGGAAGAACACACAACACGATGTGTGGAGAAAAAAAGGCACAGCACACCAACATCAAAACCTCATCCCCACTGTAAAACATGGCGGAGGGAGCATCATGGTTTGGGGCTGCTTTGCTGCCTCAGGGCCTGGACGGATTGTTGTCATTGATGGGAAAATGAATTCCAGAGTTTATCAAGACATTTTGCAGGAAAACATACGACCATCTGTCCGCCAACTGAAGCTCCGCAGAGGATGGGTGGTGCAACAGGACAATGACCCAAAGCATACAAGTAATTCAACAAAACAATGGCTGCAACAGCACAGAATACGCCTTCTGGAGTGGCCCAGTCAGAGTCCTGACCTCAACCCGATTGAAATGCTGTGGCATGACCTTAAGAGAGCGATTCACACTAGACATCCCAAGAATATTGCTACACTGAAACAGGTTTGTGAAGAGGAGTGGTCCAAAATGACTCCAGATCGTTGTGCAGGTCTGATCTGCAACTACAGGAAACATTTGGTTGAGGTTATTGCTGCCAAAGGAGGGTCAACCAGTTATTAAGTCCAAAGGTTCACATACTTTTTCCTCCCTGCACTGTGAATGTTTGTATGTTATGTGCAATTAAACCATGGCAACATCTAATGTTTGTGTAGTATTATGTTCAGCAGACTGTGTTCTTCTATTGTTGTGACTTAGATGACGTTCAGAGCACATTTTATGCCCAATTCATGCAAAACTCCACGGAATCCCAAGGGGTTCACATACTTTTTCTTGCAACTGTATGTGCTGGGAGCACGTAGGGCGCACGTTCTCAGCACATATGTATTTTCAAATGGTATGTAAGCTGCTCAGCGTCAAGGCCCATATGCCGAGAGGCCGCATATTTGTGTGCATTCGGCGTCTAGGGGTAAACCCTCCAGGACCCTTTGCCATTACATACAGTGGCGTCCCAAGGCAGGTGCGCGGTGTGCTCTCCGCACCAGGTGACACCTACCGCACGGGGTGACTCCGGACCCACTCCAAGAAAAGGTAAGTTGTAAAGCAAGCCGACGATCCCGCAGGATGGATCCAATCCATTCTGCGGGGATCGTCGGCTTTCTTTACAGCTTACCTTTCGTGGAGCGGGTCCGGTGTCACCCTATATAGGTTGCATACTGATGATTCCCGCAGGATGAATCGGATCTGCGGATTGGGGAGCATAATGGATCAGACTCTGATCCATTATGCTCAATCCGCAGATCTGAACCATCCTGCGGGGATAGTCGGCATGCAACCTATATGGAGTGACACTGGGCCCTTTCCACGAAAAGGTAAGCTGTAAAGTAAAGAAAGCCGATGATCCCCGCAGGATGGATCGGATCTGCGGATTGGGGAGCATAATGGATTGAAGTCCGATCCATTATGCTCAATACGCAGATCCCATCTATTCTGCGGGCATCATCAGAGGGGGTGTCATCAAGTGTTATCACACCGGATGACACCAACCCTAGGGACACCCCTGATTACATACATTCAGTGATTGAGGTGCCGGAACTGCATACCCCTGTGTTCCCGATGAAACAAAAGGCCTGATTCTATGTAATTCAAACATTTTCCCACTGGAAGAGGTCTTGGGAAAAAAACGCAGTTATTTACCTGTTAACTGTATTTCCAGGAATCTTCTAGGACAGCTTCACTTGAGAGATAGGGCTCCTCCCAGGAAACACCCGCTCCACCTTTTCCCCCCTTATATGTGTCCTCTCTCCCAGTGGCCCCCAGTATAAGAATATGACCAAAGGCCTAGGAGAAAGCAAAAAAAGAAAACCAGTAATAAAGACACCCCATCATAGGTTCATAGCATTCCTAGACATTAATGTATGATCACACAGCAATCGGGAGGGAGTTACGCTGTCCTAGAAGATTCCTGGAAATACAGTTAACAGGTAAATAACTGCATTTTCCCGAGTCATCTTCTAGGACAGCTACACTTGAGAGGAGTAGAATAGAAATACGTACATTAGGGTGGGCCCCCTGCTTGTAGGACCTTCCTGCCGAACGCCTGGTCCTTACTGCCAATCAGATCCAATCTGTAATGCTTAGCGAAGGTGGCGAAACTGGACCACGTTGCGGCTCTGCAGATCTGTCCGGGGGAGGCCCCCGCTTTTTCCACCCAGGAGGCCGCGGTGGCCGGGCGGTGGTGACAGGCCCGCCGCTCCGTAACCTTCCGAGATTGCCTCTCTTATCCACGTTGCTATGGTGCCCTTGGAGGCACCGTCCCCCTTTCTTGGACCCTGGAATAGGATGAAGAGCCGGGACGAATGTCTCCATGTTTTTGTGCATTCAATGTACGTAATCAAACACCTTCTCACATCTAATTTGCTATAGTCCTCCTCTTCCATGGTGCCTGGTTTGTCATCAAGGGAAGGTATTATTTCCTGCGACATATGGAAATATGACTCGACCTTAGGTAGAAATGCCGCGTCTGTGCGGAGGAGGATTCTGTCTAACAAGATCGTGCAGTATGGCTCAATTACTGATAGGGCATGCAATTCGCTGACTCTGCGGGCGGAAACCAATGCTGTGAGGAGGATGGTTTTCAAAGTCAGAAAACTGAGAGAACATTCATCTAGTGGTTCGAAAGGCCCTTGCTGAAAGCTCTTCAGAACCATGCCCAGGTCCCATGTGAGGTATTTTGGTGTGGACGGGGCTCGGCGCCTGGAGATAGCCTTCAGGAATCTGATTATTAACGGGTCTGCCGCCAACCTCAACTCCAGAAAGTTTGACAGAGCCGCTACCTGCACTTTAAGGGTATTGGCGGCCAGGTTCTTATCCGCCCCTGCTTGAAGGAATTCAAGCACTGTATGTAAGATGGGGGCCCCCGTTGCCTCGTTGGTGTCTCTCCAGGCGGAAAATATCTTCCAGACTTTATCATATAAGGCGTTTGTCGATCTCTTCCTGCCGTCCAAGATGGTGGCAAACACTCTTTCCGACAGCCCCTTCTCCGCTAGCCTGTCCCGCTCAGAAGCCACGCTGCTAAGGACAGCCTTTCCGGATGAGGATGCAGCACTCCCCCTTGGGCGAGTAAATCGTGTGAAGGTGGGATCATCCATAGGTCTGTTAAGCTTAGTTCCCTCAACCGGGAGAGCCATGACCTTTTGGGCCAAAATGGTGCAATCAGAATGACCGTGGCTTGAGATGACTGGATCTTCTGTGCCACCTTTGGTAACAATCTGAATGGAGGGAAGGCATAGAGGAGGTCTCTTTGCCAATGCTGGGCTAGCGCATCTATTCCTGCGCTCCTGGGGTCCTTCTGCAGGCAGAAGTATCTTTCTAGCTTCGCGTTTTGGCTGTTGGCGAAGAGATCCGTAGAGGGGGTGCCCCATCTGGCGCATATCTGGTTGAACGCTGAGCGGCTGAGGCACCATTCTGTCTGGGTGACCTTTTTCCGGCTCAACTGGTCCGCCAACTGGTTCAGATCCCCTTTTAGATGTACCGCAGTGATGGACTCTAGGTTCATCTCTGCCCAGCTCAGGAGGGTTCCTGCCAACTCCATCAGCCCGGGGACTTCGTGCCTCCCTGCCTGTTCAAGTAGGCTACTGGCGTAGTGTTGTCGGATAAAATCTGGACTTCTCTCCCCTTAACCCTTTCCTGAAAGGTCGTAAGCGCCTTGAAGATCGCCAACAGCTCCCTGTAGTTTGATGACTTGCTTGAATTTTCTGCATCCCACGTGCCCTGGGCCAGGCAGTCTTCCATATAAGCACCCCACCCGGTCATGCTTGCATCCGTGGTGATCCTCACTGGGCTGGCTTGCTTCCATCTCCTTCCCATCTCCAATGTGTGGATGTTCCCCCACCACCTTAGTGATTCCTTCACCTTGTGTGTGAGGCGGATCCTGGAATTCAGATCTGCTCGGCTGCCATCCCAGTGGGAAAGGGTGTGATTCTGTAGAACCCTGGAGTGAAGCTGTGCCCATTGCACCCCTGGTATTGCGGCCGTCATGCTCCCGACTAGCCTCATGGCGGTCCTGACTGTGCAGGTCGACATCTTCCGGAAGGCCCTCGTGTCCTGCTGCAGTTTGAGAGCTTTTTCCGTTGTCAGGTATGAACAAGCATTTGTGGAGTCCAGGACGTACCCCAAATACGTGATCCTCCTGGAGGGAACAAGCTGTGATTTTTCCTCGTTGATTAGCCACCCCAAGCTCTCTAGAAAAGATATTGTACGTTCTACGTGGGATCTCAGGCCTCTTTCTGAACCCGAAAATAGAAGCAGGTCGTCCAAGTAGGTGATGACATTTATCCCTTCCAGCCTCAAAACTCTTAAAGGTTCCGCTAGGATCTTGGTAAATATCCTCGGGGCTGATGACAGGCCAAAGGGGAGTGCATTGAACTGAAATAGAACGGTTCTTTTTTCGCCCTCCAGCGCAAACCTCAGGAACTTCCATTCCTCTCTTATCGGGACGTGCAGGTATGCATCCTTCAAATCTATTGAGGCCATAAACGCCCCTGGCGGCAGGAGTTCTTTTACCGTGTATATGGTCTCCATGCGGAACTTCCTGGGTTTCACAAACTCGTTTACCTTCTTCAGATTCAGTATCATCCTGTAGGTTCCCGACGACTTCTTCATTAGGAAGAAGTGGGAGAAGAACCCACTTCCCCTTTCTTCCTCCTCCAGCCGGCAAATCACATTCTGCCTGAGCATTCCTTCCAGGAGGTCTACCAATGCATCCGCCTTCTCCCTGTCCCTTGGCAGGGGTGTTGCGAAGAATCTTTGAGGGGGGGGCCTTATAAACTCTATTCTGTACCCTCTGTGAATGGCCTCTAGAATATAAGTGTTCTGGGTGATCCTCAGCCATTGTGCGTGGAAGCGCCCCAGTCTTGCTCCCACCTGGCTTCTCCAGTCACTTGGGCTGGGTCTTGGGTCTATTTTGGTTGGGGTTGAAGAGGAAACCTCCCCTTCCCCTTGACTCGTTCCTGCCTCTCCTCGTGCCCCAGCCTGTACGCTGGGTCTGAAACCTAGTCTCCCTCGTCGCATACTGTCTGTTGGGGCGAAACCCCCTCCGTCCTACTTGCCTACTGGGGACTGGGAAGCTCTTCTTTCTGTCGGCCGACCTCTCCAGGACCGAGGTTAGCTCCGGCCCGAAGAGGAGTTTTCCCTCGAAGGGCAGACCGCAGAGTTTAGACATGGAGGCTAGGTCCCCCTGCCAAGACTTTAGCCAAAAGTGCCCGACGGCTCGGCTTTTTCCCATTCCCTTACGACGGTTGCCTGGTCCTGCTTCCTCTTTTTCCACCCTTGGGCACTGCCTGACGTGCCTGGTTGGGGCTGGTCTTGGGCTGGCCCCGGCTTCTGCTCCCTGGAGCTATTGACATGAGTTACTGTTGCCTTTCTATCCTCTGGAACCAGATCAGCAGTTATTGACATACTCAGACCATCCCATCTGGCACCAACAACCATGCCATATTCAAAGTCACTTAAATCCCCTTCCTTCCCCATTCTGATGCTCGGCTTGAACTTGAGCAAATTGTCTTCACCACATCTAGATTCCTAAATGAATTGAGTTGCTGCCATGTGATTGGCTGATTAGCAATTTGTGCTACCAAGCAATTGAACAGGTGGACCTAATAAAGTAACCAGTGAGTGTATATTTTCTTTCCATGGATGTATTTTCTGGGGTAGGTTTCTGTTATTGTGCCTGAGGTGCTGTTGTGCAGCTGGGGGCCTCTCACTTAACAGAATTTGGGTGACAGATACAATGTTCTGGTTGAATGTTTCTTTCAGGGGCCTTCAAGGACCATTAACCTACTGTTTACATTTATTGTTCATTATTATTTATTAATTGTAACTATACTTTGTAATAAAAGGCTGGTATGGCCATTAAATTCCACTTTTTTTGCTCCAATTTTGTTATGGGGGAATAGAAAGTGCTGAGGGTAGATATGGCCTAATGGTGGTATTATGAGTCTCCCTCTGATATACTTTTGGTATGTAGTTTATCATTTCAGTTCATCCTTATTATTCATAAGCTCTTCTGTTAAAGGATTTTCTGATTAACATAAAGATACTTCCCAATGTTTTTTTGGTAAATGAACAGAACACAAAGGGGTAAATTACTAAATCGATGTGAAGAAATGTTTCCTTTTAAGCAATCATAAATGTGCAAGAGAGGTCTCATTTCTTTAACCAGATAAAATGGCCAAGCAGCCCAAGTGCTGCAATAGCTTGAGATCTATTTCTACACCACACAGCTACTCTATGATAATTACATAACTTCAACACAAAGTTTTTGCAGAAGAAGGCTGTTGAAATTTTTTGAAAATCACCATCTGTATGGCCAGTGATAGATTTGTTTATCTGCAGTTAAAGGATAAGTTCACTTTTGTAAAAAGAATAAATAAATAAATGCACATTTTTTTGTAGGTAAAAATGTGCATTTAGTTATTTTTTTTAATCTTAGGAGCTTACAGAGCATTACACCCACAGCCAGCAGAACGTGATTGCAATGTCAGGCTTCTGCAGACTATCAGTACAGCTGCCTGCCTGTACATCCCATGTGGGCACACAGTTACTGAAGAGCAGGAGGAACAAATTAACTATGAGGATGCTCACCAGGGCCCTCACAGTTACATAGTTAGTTACATAATTAGTCTGGCTGAAAAAAAGACACAAATCCATCCAATTCAACCAATAAAAAAAAAAGTTATAATCCTACACCCACAGTTGAGCCAGAGGAAGGCAAATATAAACCCAGCAAAGCATGATCCAATTTGCTCCTGCTGGGAAAAAAATTCCTTCCTGATCCCTCGAGAGGCAATCGGATATTCCCTGGATCAACTTTACCCATAAATGTTAGTATCCAGTTATATTCTGTGTATCCAAGAAAGAATCCAGGACTTTTTTTTAAAAGCAATCCACTGAGCTGGCCAGAACCAACTCTTGAGGGAGTCTATTCCACATTTTCACAGCTCTCACTGTGAAGAAACCTTTCCGTGTTTGGAGATTAAAGTTCTTTTCCTCCAGAAGTAAAGAGTGCCCCCTTGTCCTCTGTGATGACCTCAGGGTGAATAACTACACCGAGTTCACTATATGAACCACTGATGTATTTATACATGGTGATCATATCCCCCCTTATGTATTATACATGGAGATCATATCCCCCCTTATGTATTATACATGGATATCATATCCCCCCTTATGTATTATACATGGAGATCATATCCCCCCTTATGTATTATACATGGAGATCATATCCCCCTTATGTATTATACATGGAGATCATATCCCCCCTTATGTATTTTACATGGTGATCATATCCCCCCTTATGGAGATATTATACATGGAGATCATATCCCCCTTATGTATTATACATGGAGATCATATCCCCCTTATGTATTATACATGGAGATCACATCCCCCTTATGTATTATACATGGAGATCATATCCCCCCTTATGTATTATACATGGAGATCATATCCCCCCTTATGTATTATACATGGAGATCATATCCCCCTTATGTTTATACATGAGATCATATCCCCCTTATGTATTATACATGGAGATCATATCCCCTTTATGTATTATACATGGAGATCATATCCCCCTTATGTATTATACATGGTGATCATATCCCCCCTTATGTATTATACATGGAGATCATATCCCCCCTTATGTATTATACATGGAGATCATATCCCCCTTATGTATTATACATGGAGATCATATCCCCCTTATGTATTATACATGGAGATCACATCCCCCTTATGTATTATACATGGAGATCATATCCCCCTTATGTATTATACATGGAGATCATATCCCCCCTTATGTATTATACATGGAGATCATATCCCCCTTATGTATTATACATGGAGATCATATCCCCCTTATGTATTATACATGGAGATCATATCCCCCTTATGTATTATACATGGAGATCATATCCCCTTTATGTATTATACATGGAGATCATATCCCCCCTTATGTATTATACATGGAGATCATATCCCCCCTTATGTATTATACATGGAGATCATATCCCCCCTTATGTATTATACATGGAGATCATATCCCCCCTTATGTATTTTTACATGGTGATCATATCCCCCCTTATGTATTATACATGGTGATCATATCCCCCTTATGTATTATACCATAGAGATCATATCCCCCTTATGTATTATACATGGAGATCGTATCCCCCCTTATGTATTATACATGGAGATCATATCCCCCCTTATGTATTATACATGGCGATCATATCCCTCCTTATGTATTATACATGGAGATCGTATCCCCCCTTATGTATTATACATGGAGATCATATCCCCCCTTATGTATTATACATGGCGATCATATCCCTCCTTATGTATTATACATGGTGATCATATCCCCCCTTATGTATTATACATGGAGATCATATCCCCCCTTATGTATTATACATGGAGATCATATCCCCCCTTATGTATTATACATGGAGATCATATCCCCCCTTATGTATTATACATGGAGATCATATCCCCCCTTATGTTTTATACATGGGGATCATATCCCCCCTTATGTATTATACATGGAGATCATATCCCCCCTTATGTGTTATACATGGGGATCATATCCCCCTTATGTATTATACATGGAGATCATATCCCCCCTTAATCTCCTCTTGCCTAGAGAGAATAAATTCAGTTCCTCTAATCTTTCCTCATAGCTGATCTCCTCCATGCCTCTTATCAGTTTGGTTGCCCTTCTCTGTACTTCCTCCAGTTCCCCAATGTTCTTTTTGTGAATTGGTGCCCAAAACTGAACTGCATATTCCAGATGAGGTATTACTAATGATTTGTACCGGGGGAAATGATATCTCTCTCTCTGAAGTCTATACCTCTATTAATACAAGAGAGGATTTTGCTCGCTTTAGAAGCCGCAGCTTGGCATTGCTGCCATTATTAAGCTTGTGATCTACCAGAACCCCCATTTACATACAGATTTTTCCAAGCCCATAGACTTTACATTACACACAAGTTATCTTGCTGATGGCCAGTTTTACACTTCTGTCTCATCTTCAGGCTTTTAATTCTTATAGTAAAACACTTGCCTAACTGGTTCCTACCCTGGAATCCCAGAGGCCTTTCTATACCCAATCAACCTGGCTATTTATCCATGTTTGGATAGATCATTGATACCTTAGTATACAGATTTTTACTGATCAATGTGGTTTTTGGATGCAACACTGTACTCTGTGGATTTTTATAGAAACGTGCCTTGCAGTGACTTGACACGTACATGTGACAGTTGTATGAAGTCAATGTTTTATTGTAAATCCTTTAACCACTTGCCCACCAGAGGATTTACCCCCTTCCTGACTAGGCCATTTTTTGTGAAACGGCGCTACGTTATTTTAACTGACAATTGCGTGGTCATGCAACGCTGTAAATAAATAAAATTTAGGTCATTTTCCCCCACAAATAGAGCTTTCTTTTGGTGGTATTTGATCATCTCTACGTTTTTCTTTTTTGCACTATAAACAAAAAGACCAACAATTTTGAAAATAAAACAATATTTGACTTTTTACTATAAAACGTATCCAATAAAAAATTTAAAAAAATACAATTTCTTCATAAATTTAGGCCAAAATGCATTCTGCTACATGTCTTTGCTAAAAAAAATCCCAATACATGTAAATGAATTGGTTTACATGAAAGTTATAGCGTCTACAAATGGCGGAATTTACTGGAATTTTTTTATTTGTATTTTTTTTATTCTAGTAATGGTGGCGATCAGCAACTTATAGTGACACTGCGGCAGGCATTCTGACACTGGGTGGGAACTGACTAAAGGCCACTGACATATCCAGTGACACTAATACAGTAATCAGTGCTAATAAAAAGCAGGAAGAGTTTTATGATCAAAGGGTTAACTGTGTTTTGTGCTTACATGCACCACATACATGTAAATGCAAAATCATATACATTAATGTAATTTTGTGCAGTGCGACCACCCTGTAGCAGTATATCTGCTATAGGCTGGTAGGTAAGCGGTTAAATAAAGAATTAAGAAAAAAAATACTTGACTGTGATCTTTGTGATTGATTTACTGAAACTGGAGTAAATAAAAAAAAAACCTGGAAGCTGATTGGTTTCTATGCAGAACTGCACCAGATTTTGCACTCTCTAGTTTTAGCAACTCAACCCCAATGTGTATATCAGCACAACACCAGAAACATACAGGACACCCAGATCACCCGCTGGTGGTAATGTGTTTCACAGTTAAGGATGGTATAATTCTGGTGTCCACCAGTAGGTGTCTCCTAGTGGCCAGCTGAGGTTATTTAATTGCCACTTGAGGCTGTCTACTGGGAGACCATCCCCGACCTGCGGAATGTTCCCTGCCTCAGTATTCTGTCTGTTGACTGGTATACTCTGTATAACTTGTGGCTGCTTGTACCAGCCATGATCCTCTACCCTTTCTGGTCTTGATTTTAACCTGTTTTCTCCCTGTTACCTTGTATCCCTGCCTGATCCTGCTTAACCCTGTTACCCCCCCCCCCCTTTGCTATTTGTACCCAGTTAGATTACTTATTTTTTCCATGAATGGCTAACTTGGTTGTGCATTGGTTATTGCTACATTTTTTATATGACCGTGTGTTTATAATAAACTGTAAACATGTGCATTTTCAACAGTTTAAAAACCGGTGTCAGAGACCAGAAGACTGTCGAGAAAGAACGAGACCAGGTGAGGATGGTGCTGGATCCATGGACAGTCTGCACTAGGATACGACAGATTTTTGGCATCCCCTGCAACAGAAATGTCATTTTTGGAAAAATATGCCCTATGGGAAATCACGTCTAAAGGGATGCAGACCCTGCAATTTTTCTCACTGAAGCCCTACAAGTGCAGCAGCTGATTGATAATTAATCAGTCACTCCCATAGATTTACTCTGCACATGGACACAGACAGACAAACATCTACTCCAGAATAACAAAAGGTCCATCGTTTGGAAGATCCTTATCTGCTGTTTTGGTGATCTGGAGGAGGATTTGAGTGACAGGCTTTCTGGATTGTTTCACAACAATTGACCACTCTTAGCAGGGGGTCAAGCCTTTCTGGTAAGCCTTCTGTAGTAGTGGTTGGTGACATGAAAACTGTCCTTGGATTTCTTTTGTTTGATCACAGCCTCTGGGACTTTTCTTTTATTTTTGGATGGAGTATTTTTTTGAACACATTTTTCACTGTTTTCTTATGATTTTTTGTAACTTTTTAAGTGCTGCACTTTTATGTATTTATTGTTGGTTGCCTGGTATCAGGGTTTTTGTGTTCAGCTGCTATATGTTTTACACCTCATTTTTGATTGTTAATTATCTATTGTGGTTCTTATTAGCGCAGGTTTATATATATATTTATCCTAATAAACTGTATTGTTGCCCTTAGATTTGAGTCTGGTATTCTCTGTGTAGTATATATATATATGTGCTCACACTAGCACTACAGAATACCAGCATTTGGTATTCTCACATAGAGTTGGGAAACATACAGTACACACACTGTACAACCCTCTATGACACTGACATTATTATTTACATTAATTCAGCTAGTATACTCTTCATATTTGCAGATATGTAATATACACCTGTCCTATTGCATTGTCATGCTCTGTTTGCACACTGTAGTCTTCATCTCTGACCCGTCTGCGATACGGGATGCTGTTTACTGTGTCTATACTCGGACTGCGATCCGTAGTTGTGTTTGCCATGGTATGCCCCTTTTTTTTCTTCTAATAAAGTACTTTTTTGGAAAACTCTATGACACTGACCACATAAGGTCACCCAACACACAAGAGACTTAAAAGGAAACTATAATGGTTTCAAGTCAATTTTATTTATTTATTGTTTTTAAATTCTTTATCCTCTACAGAAAATACACACATTTCAATTACAAAATGGAATATGAGTTACAGAAAACATACATCATGGAAATGTATACATGGGAAGAGACATACAAGATCACAACGCAGTTCATGGAAGAGAGCCATCTCCACTTCTGTCTAGAGTAGACTGGTTCTTATATGATGAGGAAGAAGAATTCAGATGGAGGGACGGAAGATAGTAAGGTGAGAGGTGGCATAAGTAGGGGATGGTACGGGTATAAAGAACAGGGGTATATGAAAAAAGGGGCACAGAAGAGAGCAGGAAGCATGAAGAGCGGAAAAAAGAGGTTGAGTAAGAGTGGATGTGGAGGGAAGGTAGGAGTATGAGGTGGTAGGAAGAAAGCAAGGAGAGTTAAGTTGTTTCTGTTCATCAGGGTATCCAGTATAACCAGGTTTTCTGATGTGTTTCTGATGGTGTTGTAGGGCAAATATTAGGTCTTCCATGCATCTTACTTCTTCAATATTATCTACATGAAGATGGAAAGGGGGGAGCTTATCCCACCATCTCAAACGTATACACGACTTAGCTGCATTGAGAAGATGTAGCAGCACAGATTTGTGGTTTGAAGGAAGAAAGAGGGTTCCATCAGAATGAGGTGGTCAGTGAAACGTTTGAAAAATCTCTCGAGAAGCAATTAGCAATATGAGGCATAACCAGAATAAATGAAGTAGTGATAATTTCTCCTTTCATTATTGCCAGCGGAGCTCTGGGGTGTTAGGGTCAATTTTTTAACTGAAGTGTCTTACACCAGCATGACAGGATTGTATTGTAAGTTTGTTGGATTTTAGTTGAGATTGAAGCTTTAAAAGAAAAGTGTAAGATCCTTTGATAAGGTTAGGGGGAGAATTTCATACTGAGGGCAGATTGCCAGCTGCTAATAAAAGTGACCACCTAATCCAAACATGGCTTGCTGAGATACATAATTGGGAAATAAATTTTGTAGTGGGTCAGGTCTAAACATAAGGCCTTAAAGTTCATCTGTAGACAGCTGAACTCTGAGGGAGTGGGCTACATGGCAAGGTAGAGGGATCATTTAAAAAGATGAGGAACACATTCAAGGACCATTGTTCCTTAGTTAAAAAAAGGGACCTCGTGAAGTTCATTTGCTAGTACTTTTCATTAAGGGGGTCTGTGTATCCAGGGGATACATTGAGATTGCCCAATATTAGGGATATGGGAGATCAGAGGGTCAACAGGTTGTGTTTTATGTGGGCCAGCTTTAGGAAGGCAAGTGAGGGTCATTGATCCTCAGATAAAAAAGAGTGTAAGGAGGCAGAGAGTTCATTTTTTAGTAGATTCCATTAGGGGATTAATATATAAATGTATGAGTTAGCGAGCGCACCAAGTAAAGCTGCTGATGCACAAAAAGGAACCCACAAAACCTTTCTAAGAGTATGACATAAAAATGGGTGTGCAGCGCTATACAAATAAAACACACTGTCACAAGTATGACAAAATATGACAAAAAGTCTATAAACTGAATAATATACAGTCCAAGGTGATGTGATATCAGTCCAAAAAGGTATATTCCAGTGATGGAGTATGAATGACTTCAATCCAAATGGGTATATTCCAACATCCTAACATGAAGGTGTAGAAGAATTGCCCACTCACCGGAAGTGCAATTTAATGTGCACATAGAAATTCCATGAAGCCGGAAGTCCCGTGAAGGTACAGCCTGATGATGAAGGTGCCCTCTGGTGGCACAGTGCTGGATTCATTGAGGGCACTGAGCCTTCACATCTCAGCCCAGCATTCTAGGAGTCCACCCAGGCAGGAGAATTTGGGATATAGGTCCAGACCATCATCTCTGGCAGCCGTCACCTCATTTACCACCAGAGGGCACTTTCATCATCAGGCTGTACCTTCACGGGACTTCCGGCTTCATGGAATTTCTATGTGCACATTAAATTGCACTTCCGGTGAGTGGGCAATTTTTCTACACCTTCATATTAGGATGTTGGAATATACCCATTTGGATTGAAGTCATTCATACTCCATCACTGGAATATACCTTTTTGGACTAATATCACATCACCTTGGACTGTATATTATTCAGTTTATAGGACTTTTTTGTCATATTTTGTCATACTTGTGACAGTGTGTTTTATTTGTATAGCGCTGCACACCCCATTTTTAGGGGATTAATATATGTTTAGCTATAATTATTAGGATAATTATAATTATATATCCAGATTGCCCAATGTTGGGAATTGGAGGGTCAAGAGATTGTGTTTTTAGTAAGGTTTTGGAGCAGTTGAACCAGGCGGGCCAACTGTCGGGTGCTGATTTATATTTTTAATTTTTTGTTTTTTTTTTTTTTTTGTTTTTATTTTTTTAAATATTTATTTTTTTTTTTATTTTTTATAAACAATTTTTTAGCATTAAGTATTTTGTAATGTAAACACAGAAGAAGCTGTTTGCTTCCAGACATTCTCTAGTTAGCATATAATTTTCCTCCTAGATAGGTATGTGAAGGTTCTCATTTATCCAGGTTGTATTATAGCTTGGAATAGCTAGTCACATACAACTGGAATTATTCATTAATGTTAAGACATTTCTTTATTCATTGACTATCAAGAATTATATAGCGGCATTACTATCCACACAGGTAACTTAGTCACCTTCATCGTAACACTGTACGAAATGCAAGTATATAAATCATGGTGTTTTCACAACTTTTCATACCTTCGTGTAGCTATAAATGCCACGGTAAGCTCCTGACACTTTATAGAACTAAGAAAGCCAGTCTGAGTGATGAAAAACCAACATTACTAAGAAATAGGGATGGGCTGATGATTCGAGTTGAACATTTGGCCATTCATGTGTTCGCCGAACACTCGAACGGTAAGGGCGTTTGATGGAAAGTTGCTTTGCTTTGGCCAATCACAGCTGAGTTCTCAGGAAGAGCCATGATTGGCCAAAGTGACTTTGGGCAATCATGTGGTCTTAGGGGCTAAGACCACACCCCACACTGTTTAAGGCTGCTGATACCACTGCCCTTGCATAGTGTGTGTGTTATAGGAGCGGCCTCATGCAATGTTATAGCAGTACCCTTGTGCAGTGTTTATAGGAGCATAAAAATAAAAAAATAACAGTTTATAGTGCACCAAGCAAAAACATATTGCACCCAAGCACTAAAATCCCATCCCACAGAGAAAAATAAAGTGGAAAAATCCCCTAAAAAATCCCCATCATGTCTGAAAGACCAAGAAGGAGAGTCGGTTGCTCACAGACAGCTAAGAGAGGGCAAGCAGCCTCTGTGTCCACAGTGAAAAGTGACGGTCATGGACATGATGTATTCTCTGCAGGTCGGGCACACTTGTCCTTTTTTTCTGGTGCTGGCCACATTATTGAGCCACAAAATGCAGAAGAGTTATTAGAGTGGATAACTCAGCCATCCTCGTCCTCCTCATCCTCTGTCACCCAGGCTCATACCATTTGGCCTTCCACCACAGCTGCCAAATCGGCCTGTTCCACAGGCTCCTTGTCCACCACAGCTACTCCTTCCATAGCCCCACCATCATGCATGGAGGAGTCACTAGAATTTTTTGATCATAGTGTCAGTTACATGCTGCTGGAGGATGCGCAGCAATTTGAATGGTAGGGTTACGGTGTGAAGGCACCACCAACTGTTCGCCCCCGCCAAACACCCCACAATGCACTTCACTCTCACAGTGCAAATATCCACCCCACTCTATATAAGACAGAGGGGAGAATACTCTCCCCGCAAAAAAACAAAACAATTAAATAAAGAAATAATTACAAAAAATAAAATAAGCAAAAATACATTAAATAAACAAATCTGGTATAGATTGGGGGGGAGGGACCCCACGCTGTTTTTTTTTTCATAAACATGTCATTTAAAAAAAAAAGTCAGTCCTGCTGCAGCAGGTTCTATGCATTGCACAGTTGTGCAACTTTGAAGGTAGTTTAAGGGGACCCCCAGGCATGATATTTAAAGGATTTTTTCAATTTTTTTTTACTTTAAGCAATGAAAAATGACTGCCCCTTTAAAAACTGTATTTTTTTTAAAAAATTTTCACTGATTCATGTCCCTCAGGGCAGTACCCGAGTCCCCATACCACTTTTATGGCCAATACCCTGCACATAAGCCTCCAAAATGGGCACTTTTGAATTTGCATGTTCGAGTCCCATAGACTTGCATTTGATGTTTGCGGTGAACTTTTTCGAATGTTCTACCATGAACCGAACTGGGGGGGGGGGGGGCGTTCGGCCCATATCTACTAAGAAAGTTCAGGTAAATGTAACTAACTAACTCTAATTTTTGATTGTATATTGTTTTTGTGTGGATCAATAACAATATTTTAGAGAATTACTGTACCTAGGAAAAGTATCTGAATCTGGTTCGATATCAGACTCTTGTAAGAGGGATTGTCAATCTAAATCTGGGAACATGTTACTAGGGAAGAACATCGAGAGTATCTCATCAATGTTCTGCTGCTCCTTCACTGTCCAATCAAAGGTTGCGGCAGGCAATGGAAAAGGCTGTAAAGCTTAATGTGGTTCTAAAGGCTCAATGTTTTTTACCTCATGTATTCTATGCATGAAGGTAAAAAAACTTCTGTGTGCAGCAGCTCCCCCAGTTCCCCCTAATACTCACTTAAGCCCCCTCTCAATCCAGCAATGTGCACTGGAGTCTTGGCTATCCTGGGACTCCATCTTCTCAGTGACTGAGATAGCAGCGGGAGTCATGAGAAGAGAGAGGGGGCAGGTCTAAGCCATGGCTCCATGTGTGAATGGACACATGGAGCAGCAGGTGCTCCCATAGCAAGCTACTTGCTGTGGGGGCACCTGACAGGGAGGGAGGGCCAGGAGAGCCAGCGGGGACCCTAGAAGAGGGGGTTCTGGGCTGCACTGTGCAAAACCATTGACACAGCAGGTAAGTATAGACATGTTTGTTATTTTTAGCAAAAACATTTAAGCCTTTAGAATCACTTTAACAGTATGATCTGCAGAAATGTTCAGAACCTGACAGTGCTGTTTGGCCTGAATCACAAGGATGGCTGAAAGGGATATCAGATCCTTTGGCAGGTAAACTAGTTGGCATATATTTTCAGAATGTAAAAATTTTATTCATAAACCTGTAACAAAAATCCACACACTACAAAATACATAACCCACAAACAGAAATATAAGTCCAATAAAATTGTGACTTTTCAAGTGTTGACTGTGATCTTACGCAACCCTAAATAAGATTGTAAATTCTCCCAAGCTGGGTCCCCTTAAACTTCTTGTATTGAATTGTATTGTAACTGAACTGCCCTTTACATTGCAAAGCGCTACACAAACTATTCACATAATACAAGTCTTGTAATATAATAATAATAGGAATACATTCCAAAAACCTAAGATCCACCACCTAATAGTGGAAAAACAAAAACTCACCAGATTTGATTGACCTTTTTAATTATAGAAAATGCAGAATCTTTATATTTCAGATCCAGATAAGTACTGTTTTACATTCTGAAATCTGATTTCAGAGATAATGGGGTTTATTTACTAAAGCTGGTTTACTCAGAATCTTGTGCGCTTCTGCATAGAAACCAATCAGCTTCCAGGTTTTATCACTAAAGCTTAACTGAACAAACTGAGGTTAGAAGCTGATTGGCTACCATGTACAACTGCAGCTTTAGTAAATCTACCCCATTGCGTTTACCATAAAAGCACCAGCTACTTCATATAATTGTATTCTCTATATTCTGTATGCATGTCTTCATTTTTATTTATCACTTACATCCCAGACAGTGCAATGTGTCTTTTTTTAAAGAGATAATTCCTTTACAACTAGAGAACAACACAAATAAAATCCATGTTCACAAGGTCCAACCAATAACTTGTGCATACTGTAAATAAATAAATATAAAAATATAAAATAATATAAAATATAAATATATATATATAACATAAATCAAAATAAACAAACACTAGATAAATCAATCAATCACACTTTCCTACATATATACAAAATGATCCAGAGGAAGGTGAAAAAACCCTTATAAAGTCCAGTCTAGCTTTCGCTAATAAGGGAAAAATTCCTCCCTGACTCCTGAAAGGCAGTCGGATAATTTCCAGGATCAATATGCATCAGTAGCCAAGGGCAAAAACCCCAAAAAGTTCTCATTAATTACTAAGTGCCAATGTGGAATACATACTTTAGCACAACATATAAATAAATACATTTAAGCATACATACATAAATAAAACTTTCTTACATATATATGTACAAACCAAAATGATCCAGAGGAAGGCGAAAAAACCCTTATAAAGTCCAGTCTAGCTTTCCCTAATAAGGGAAAAATTCCTCCCTGACTCCTGAAAGGCAGTCGGATAAATCCCAGGATCAATATGCTGAGTAGCCACGGGCAAAACCCCCCCAAAAGTTCTCTTTGATAACTAGGTACCAATAAAGTATGCATTCTTTAGCACAACATACTGTATAAATAAATTCATACATGCAGTAGATACATACAACATACATAAATACATAGATAAAACTTTCTTTTCTATATATATGCATATACACATAAACAAAAAGGATCCAGAGGAAGGTGAAAAAAAAAACCCTTATAAAGGCCAATCCAGTTTTCCATAATAACGGAAAAAAATCCTTCCTGACGCCTGAAGGCAGTCAGATAATTCCTATTATCAATATGTTTCAGTAGCCAATGAAAAAACCTTCAAAAGTTCTCATTAATTACTAAGTGCCAATGTGGTATGCATACTTTAGCACATCATCTAAATAGATAAATACATACATACAGATATACATACAGTAGCATACATACAAATATACATACATAGTACATAAATAAAACTCTTACATATATATATATATGTACAAACCAATTGATCCAGAGGAAGGCCAAAAACTCTTCTAAAGCTCAGTCCGGTTTTTCCTTAAGAAGGGAAAAATTCCTTCCTGACTCCTAAAATTCAGTTGAAAAATTCCCAGGATCAATATGCTGCAGTAGCCAAAGGCAATTTCCCCCATGAAAGGTCTAATTTAGTACAAGCTGCCAATAGGGTACTTATTTTTCTCTTCTGAATGAATGTTCTTTTATTATGTAAAGTATCATATTCAGGCCACCCAATGTATCCAAGGAGCAAAGGGAAATACATACTGTACATCGTTTTAACAATAGATACAATGTAACAACTTTGTAGAACACTAAAGAGAATTAGGAAAAAAAATGTACGCATTGGCTACATTTATTTGCAAATTCCTGCCAGGGTTTTCTAGAATTGTCACATTGCATCTCTTGTTATATAGATGTATGTATTTCATATGGTTTGAATCCTACCCATGGCTCTACCTGCACAGAGTTTGCATGCTCTCCCTGTGCTGTAGTCGGTTTCCTTCAGGTACTCTGGTTTCCTCCCACACTCCAAAGATATGCTGGTAGGTTACATAGTTATATAGTTAGTTTGACTTAAAAAAGACAAACGTCCATCCAGTTCAACCATAAAAAAAAGTTATAATTCTACACCCACAGTTGAGGAAGGCAATAAACCCAGCAAAGCATGATCCAATTTGCTCCTGCAGGGGAAAAATTCCTTCCTGATCCCCCGAGAGGCAATCGGATATTCCCTGGATCAACTTTACCTATAAATGTTAGTATCCAGTTATATTCTGTATATAGAAGAAAGAATCCAGGACTTTTTTGAAGTAATCCACTGAGCTGGCCAGAACCAACTCTTGAGGGAGTCTTTTCCACATTTTCACAGCTCTTAATTTCACAGGTTAATTGGCTCGTGTCTAAATTGTACCTAGTATGTGTATGTATGAATGTGAGTTAGGGACCCTTAGATTGTAAGGGTCTTTATGTCTGGAGGAAAAGAAATGTAATCTCCAAACACAGAAAGGTTTCTTCACAGTGAGAGCTGTGAAAATGTGGAATAGACTCCTCAATAGTTGGTTCTGTCCAGCTCAGTGGATTACTTCAAAAAAGTCCTGGATTGTTTCTTAGATACACAGAATATAACTGGATACTAATATTTATAGGTAAAGTTGATCCTGGGAATATCTGATTGCCTCTCGGGGGGTCAGGAAGGATTTTTTTCTCAGCAGGAGCAAATTGGATCATGCTTTGCTGTTTTTTCGCCTCCCACTGGATCAACTGTGGGTATAGGATTATGACTTTCTTTTTTTTTTTTTTGGTTGAACTGGATAGACTTTTGTCTTTTTTTCAGCCAGACTAACTATGTAACTATGTCAGCCCTTTGATGGCAGGGACTGATGTGAATGTGCAAGATATAATATGTAAAGTGCTGTGTAAATTGAGAACACTATATAAGTACCTGCAATAAATAAATAAATAATTAAATAAAATATGCTGTGATTTTTCTGATTTGGGTGTAAGTCACATGCCTTTTCTAGAAATAGGTACCGAAAAACTTGACTGCTCTGATTTTGATGCTCCCAAGGTCTAATTTACCAAAGACTGAAATGAGGTGAAGTGTGGTAAAGTGAACCTATGTTCAGTCTGGTGTTTGTGAAAAGGTTGCAGGGTGGTCAAAAGTGTCTAACCATGTGTTTTTAACACCCCACAACTGCACGTTTAAAGTAAGCCAAGCACTTTTTCTTCCTGTTTAAGATCATGTGTTTTTGTTTTCATTTTTTTCAGATCATGTGTTTTTGTACAAAATGCATTTTTGTGTTGGTTTTCATGTAGATGGTGAGGCTTCAGTGTTTTCTGCATGATGAAAAGTCCTTTGCAGACTGATCAAGTAGGTTCTTCTGGGTCAGGTTGCTTGTTTTATGTAGACCACTAGTACAATAGCCTACACACGGTTCTGATGCATTCCATTTCAAACCTTAGGCCATGTTGAGCCACAGAACCCTTATTTCCTTCATACAGTAAATAGATTAAAAATGAACAGATCTCCTCGTAGCTCCTGAATGAACATTTAGGATTACAGGGCTCTGAGCTCTCAGACAAGCCTCCACGGTTGTGTCCCATCAAGTCTCCAATTCTTTCTCTAGAAAAATAAAGAAAAGAATGTTGGGGACAGCAGTAGGGAATCCAACATTTCTACGTGGGACAGCTGTGTATGTCCAACTGCTTCCAATTTGAAGACATCAAGTCAGAGATCTTGCATCAATTACATGTTTTGTCTTCTATGTACCATCATAGTTGTCTGGGTTTTTATTATGTTGGATTGCTGTGGTTGTTGTTGATAATAAACACTAAGGGGTCTATGTATAAAACATTTTGCCATGTGGATGTCTTCAGCATGTGCATAGACATAACGAATGATCACCATATTATTATTATTGTACAGTATTTATATAGCGCCAAACAAGTTTGCTCAGTGCTGTACAATATAGTGGGGGACAGTACATGAGACAATACAGTAACAAAACAATACACAAGGGGTTCGAGGGCCCTGCTCTTTCGAGCTTACAATCTAGGAGGGAGGGGATAGTGGTACAGGAGGAAGTGGCTGTGGGGGATAGAGTGGTAGGAGGAGTGGAGGAGATCGGCTGTTAGGTGAGGGTGGGGTAGGCTTCCCTGAAGAGATGGGGTTTCAGGGTGCGCCTAAAGGTGAGGAGGGTAGGTGACAGTCTAATGGATTGGGGTAGTGAGTTCCAGAGGGTGGGGGAAGTCCTGGAGAAGTCCTGCAGTTGGGCGTGGGAGGTGGAGACCAGGGAGCTAGAAAGCAGGAGGTCTTGTGAGGAGCGAAGATTACGGGTTGGGTGGCATTTGGGTATCAGGTCGGTGAGGTAGTTTGGGGCAGTGTCATGAATGGCTTTGTATGTCTGTGTTAGTAGTTTGAATTTAATGCGTTGGGCAATCGGGAGTCAGTGGAGGGAATGACAGAAGGGGAGCGGTTGGTAAGGTGGATGAGTCTGGCCACTGAGTTCAGCATAGACTGAAGCGGGGATAGTCTGTGATGAGGTAGGCCGGTGAGAAGGGAGTTGCAGTAGTCCAGACGTGAGATAATAAGGGAGTGTACGAGTTGTTTAGTAGTGTCTGGGGTTAGGAACGTAGGTATTTTGGAGATGTTGCGGAGGTGGAGCCTGCATGAGTTTGCCAACGATTGGACATGGGGTTGGAAGGACAAGTTTGAGTCTAGAGTGACACCTAGGACTTTGGCTTGCGGGGTGGGACTGATGGTGGCGTTATTGGTCGTGATGGAGAGGACGGGGGGGCACGGGCTGGGGGGAAGATTAGAAGCTCGGTTTTGGAAAGGTTCAATTTGAGGAAATGGAGCGACATCCAGTCTGATATATCGTTCAGTAGGTGGGTGATACGGGCAGAGACTGAAGGGGTGAGGTGAGGGGGGAGAGGTAAATTTGCGTGTCATCGGCGTAGAGGTGATAGTTGAAGCCGTGGGCGTGTATCAGTTTGCCAAGGGAGGAGGTGTAGATGGAGAAGAGAAGGGGCCCGAGGACAGAGCCTTGGGGGACCCCAACAGAGAGGGGGAGGTGGTAGCGTTTATAGGTAACGCTGAAGGAGCGTTGGGATAGATAGGAGGAGAGCCAGGAGAGAGAGGAGACTCTGATGCCGAGGGAGTGTAGTTTATTAAGGAGGAGGGGGTGGTCAACTGTGTCGAAGGCCACGGAAAGGCCAAGGAGTAAGAGGACTGAGTAGTGGCCATTAGCTTTGGTGGTTAGCAGGTCATTAGTGATTTTGAGTAGGGAGGTTTCGGTGGAGTGTAGGGGACGGAGGCCAGACTGTAGCCAATGGCACAGAGCTGATCAAAATTGGGCTCAGGTAAGTATTTAGGGGGGCTGAGGGGGAGCTGTTCATGGAAGGTTTTTTTCCCCTGCAGAGAATGCATTAAGGTAAAAAAAAAACCTTTAGCCTTTACAACCACTTTAATGCATGCCTAGTGCCTGTGCTCATTAGTCCTCAAAAAAGCACAGGCGTTATTACCAGCCCAGTTTTTGGGCAGGCATCTAGTTTTTAATGCCTACACCATATGACAACAGGGAATATTTCCAACTGTTCAAAGCACTGTTGTTCACATACAGATTTCCTGACTTGCTGGATGGATCCAATCTTCTTATAAACAGTTGAGTACATTGCTCATGCATCACTTCTATCCATCAGCCAGGTTGTAGAACACATGGGGCCCTATGCTCAAAGCCTACATTTAGATGACATTTTCTTTTTTTCTTTTACAAAATCAACACAAGGGATCGTACATACATTTAAAGAGAAGTGTCCCTTGCCCCCTTCCACAGCCCGCAGCCATAATTTTCTGGTGCGGTGGGAGTTAATACCAGCATGAGTCACAGACACTCATCAACAATCCCAACTATGCCCACCCTTTCCGACCCCTCCTTTATTCATAGAAGCTGCACCATAGCTTCCATGAATGAAAAGCCCTTTATTATTATTATACAGTATTTATAAAGCGCCAACAGTTCGCTCAGCGCTGTACATTACAAAGGGGGACAGAACATGTGACAGAACAATACCAATACAATGCAAAACATGAGGGGATCGAGGGCCCTGCTCTTTCGAGCTTACAATCTAGGAGGGAGGGGATGGTGGCACAGGAGGAGATAGCTGTGGGGGATGGAGTGGTAGAAAGAGTGGAGGAGGTCGGCAAATTAGCAGGGGTGGGGTAGGGTTCCCTGAAGAGGTGGGTTTTCAGGGTGCGCCTAAAGGAGAGGAGAGTAGGTGATAATCTGATGGGTTGGGGCAGGGAGTTCCAGAGGATGGGTGACACCCTGGAGAAGTCCTGGAGTCGGGCATGGGAGGAGGAGACCAGGGAACTAGAGAGAAGGAGGTCTTGTGAGGAGCGGAGTGTGCAAGTCGGGTGGTACTTGGATATTAGGTCGGTGATGTAATTTGGGGCAGTATGATGGACAGCTCTGTACTTCAGTGTTAGGATTTCGAATTTG
The DNA here is from genome assembly GCA_951230385.1 of Staurois parvus. Lineage (NCBI taxonomy): Eukaryota > Metazoa > Chordata > Amphibia > Anura > Ranidae > Staurois > Staurois parvus. The sequence goes on along the minus strand of CATNWA010019712.1, from coordinate 107,650 downwards.
ATCCGTTGTGCAATCGGAAGCCAGTGGAGGGATTGGCAGAGGGAGGTGGCGGAAATGGAGCGGCTGGTAAGGTGGATGAGTCTGGCTGCCGTATTCAGGATCAACTGAAGTGGGGATAGCCTTTATAACTGGTAGATAGGTGGTTAACGAAAGGTCTGCTTCCACCATTCATAGATTGTACTATTAGTATTAATATATTATTGCTGTTAATCATAGGAGCAGTAGCAATGTTGGTACACATACTTCTCCTAATACTACCAAGAAGAACAGAAATGGCTTTAAGTATGCACTAGAGCAGGGGAGGGCAACTGTGGCCCTCCAGCTGTTATAGAACTACAAGTCCCATGAGGCATTGCAAAACTGACAGTTACAAGCATGACTCCCAAAGGCAGAGGTATGTAGTTCACCAACAGTTGGAGGGCCACAGTTGCCCACCCCTGCACTAGTGTATTCCCACAGGCACAGTAGAGTTTTTTTTTTTTTTATTGAAATGAAAAGAAGGTACTTACCAAACAGCCATGCACTTGGTGAGTCACTGTGCTGAAAGCCATAATAAACAGCTGATTTGGTAATGGGAGGTGTAAATGCAAAGTGAATCAATGGATTAACAACGCAGCTCCTGCTAGAGCAGCGGTTCTCAACCTGTGGGTCGCGACCCTTTTGGGGGTCGAATGACCCTTTCACAGGGGTCGCCCAAGACCATCGGAAAACACATATTTCCGATGGTCTTAAGAACCGAGACATCGCTCCTCTATCCGTCTCCAGGCGGGTCCGCCCACATGCAGATATGCTGAAATATGAGTACCCGGCGTGATGACATCATCGCGCCAACCCCATCACATACACCCCGTACAAATACAGGTATATGTGACAGGGTTGGCACCATGATGTACTTATGTGGACCAGTCACGCATGTATAAAGAGCTACTCTGTTAAAAGCAGCTACTATGTTGAAAGCAGCAGTATTGGAGGTAAAACGACACTTCATGAATTATAATTATTGGGTAAATGGTTTACTGTTGTTATATTAAGACTGTTACCCATGCTAAACCATGCTTCAAGACAAAATTTCATTGATTTGTAATTAGAAATAAATATTTCACAATATATAATTACATATTGTTTTTGTGATTAATCACTATGCTTTAATTATGTTCAATTTTGTAACACTGAAAATACATCCTGCATATCAGATATTTACATTATGATCCATAATAGTAACAAAATTACAGTTATGAAGTAGCAACAAAAATAATTTTATGGTTGGGGGTCACCACAACATGAGGAACTGTAGTAGTTAAAGGGTCATGGCATTAGGAAGGTTGAGAACCACTGTGCTAGAAGTAATTCCAGGGCTGAACAGTTTCAGCTTAATAAATTTGTGCTATGAGGGTAACCACACATTTATGTTCTGTAAACTGTCAAGGAATTGAAATAGGAAATTCAGATACAACTCTACCCAAACATAGGAATTCTTCCCAAAAACATCTTCAAATGCTTCCACGTTCATAAAAAAAAGAATAAAAATGTCCATGTGTGTGAGGTAGAGGATTTCCCATGGACACAGTAAATGTTGGTACAAAGGGTACAATAAACATTAGCAAATGATGCTGGTATAGGTAATGGGAAGAGTGAATGCAAATTAAGTTAAAGTCAGTTTTTTTTTTTACCATGTGTCCATTTCTGATTAGTTTTGTTGATATATCCCCTCCCTCCTAGATTGTAAACTCCAAGGAGTAGGGCCATCCAATCCCTCTTGTATTGAACTGTATTGTTGCTGTATTGTCTCCTGTTATTTTATAAAGTGCTGAGCAGCAAACTGTTGGTGCTATATAAATCCTGTATAATAATAGCAGTAATAATAATAATTATGGCATGACCTTCCTGGTTCAATAGATGTGAAAGGCCTCCAATGGATTTAGCTTCTGGTACAGTAATTGCAGGGCTGGAAAGTTAAGCCTAGTGTCCAAATTAAATATGTGGTTGGTGAGGTCAACCATGGATTTATGTTGCTTTTATTCAGAAACAGACTTATTCCAAAACAGCTTCAAAGGGTTACATTTTCCTTGTGTTAAGAAAAATAAGAATAGAAAGGGCCATATGCATGTGCTAGAAAATTCCCATGGGCATAGAACATAACTGAAAGCAAAAGAAAATACTTAACAAACATCCATGTACTTGATGATTCTGTGTGCTAAAAGCCATAATAAACAGCTGATTTGCATACAATATATATTAATTTGTGACAAGATCCTGAAATCAAATAGCAACATAAAATATTTATATGTTAGAGCCACAAATTAATTTAAAATCAAGAGAAATTTCAGGGTTTGGCACAGATATATTTGTGGGCAATGGGAAGGAGTGAATGTATATTAAGTCAAAGTCAATTGCACCCATGACATTAAAGTGGAACTTCACCCTCTCAATCAACAGGGACTATTTTTAATCCTTATGCTGCTCGCTTTAGTAAATAGATAGGAAGGCAAATTTATAATACCTCCTGCACTATTATATATCTACCCCTAAGCAGCCAGCACTTAAAATGCCACAACCCAGGCACAAAAACCAATCTTGATTACAAAACTCTATTAGTACCATGTGCTGCGCTATAATACATTATACTTATCACCAAAATAGTACAGTGCTTCAAACATATATGCACACATAGGAGATGCAATATACGCCTATGCCCATATACGTAGTGCCGACCCTAACGTGGGTTTACACTTATTGGCATATAACTGTGGTCACTTTCCGTGGCTATATATACCTTGTATCAAATTGAGTGTCCTATTGGGTGAAACACAAAAAACACATAAACACTCTTCATGCACATGCTCCAAACTGGGTGTGCAAATCCACAGTGACGGGTGCCTCCTCACCTTCCTGCCCAGGCCCTCGGGACCAATGAGCTAGAAAATGCCTCTTGATGCTCCCTCCAAAGCAGTAGGATCCTCCTCTGTGACAGTCGGTGGTGGGTACTTCTCTTCACTAATATTAGAAATTAGTACCTCTGGTTTAGACCACATGGTCTGATGCTGCCACAATGTTTGACGGAAGCCGTGATCTCCGCCATGCAACATGAATAAGTGGATGAGCAGCATGGCTGGGTTCTGGCAAGACACTGCGATTTGATTTAAAACGCGGGAAATAGGGGATACGCTTGGAGGCTGGTACTAATTCTAATATTAGTGAGAGAGTCCCACCACCACTGTTGAGGAGGATCCTACTGCTTTGGAGGAGCTAAAGAGGCATTTCTAGCTCATTGGTCCCGAGGGGCCCCTGGGCAGGAAGGTGTGGAGGCACCCCTGTCACTGTGGATTTGCACCCAGTTTGGAGCATGTGCATGAAGAGTGTTTATGTTGTTTTTGTGTTTCACCCAATAGGACACTCATTTATTTATATTATACCACGGAAAGTGGACCCTACAGTTATGCAATAAGTGTAAACCCACGTTAGGGGCACTACGTATTGGCATAGCGTATATTGCATCTCCCTATGTGTGCATATATGTTTGAAGCACTGTACTATTTTGGTGTATAAGTATATGTTATTTATAGCGCTGCACTACTAATAGAGTTTTAATTAGATAGGAAGGCATATTTTATATTACTTGTTTTTAAACTTTTATATCCATTTCTTCTTGGTTTCTATGCCTAGGCTAATTATGTCATACATCCCAGGAGTCTTCAGGATAGGGAGGGGTTTTCTCAGGTAAGAACATTCTCCTGCCTGCGTGCCTGAGCAAAACGCAGATGAATTCCAGGAATAAATACTACATGAATCATCTGCCCTTACCCAAGATGGCCACTGCCAAATATGCTAAGGGTGTTTTTCAAAGTGATTTTTCAGCAAAATAAAGTATGGAGACATGGATGGATGGGGGAGTTTGCTTTTAAATACTAAAAATTAATGAAATAGCGTTCTTGTTTTGTGATGTACAGATACACTGTAGATTTGCTTTAAATATTTGGGCTTGGTGTGTGTATTTTTTAACATCTGGCCATTCCCGATTAGTTTTGTGAATCATGCCATGAACTGCATTGCTCTAGTAGATGTAACAAGGCTCAGGTATAGATTTAGCTCCTGGTATGGTGATTCCAGAAATGGACCAGTTATGCCTAGTCTCCAAGTAAATTTGTACTGGTGAGGTCAACCACTGATGTATTGCTCCCTGAATTCATTCAGGAGTTGAAATGACAAATTTTCAGTTGCAAACTCTCTTCTAAACAAACTTAAGAGTTCATCCAAAACAGCTCTAAAGGGTTCTATTTTAATGTATTATAAAAAATATAGGAAATGGCCATATGTACGACATGTTTGAGAATTCCCATGGGCACAGTAGATTTTTTTATATTACATAAGAACAAAAACTGATACTTACAAAAAATATCCAGGCACTCGATGATTCACTGTGATGAAAGCATTAAGAACCAGTTGATATGCATAAAATATAGAGTGTGAAAAGATCCTGGAAATCAAATAACAAAATTGACAATTTTTATGTTAAAACCACAAATGAATTAAACATCGTGAGAATAGTGCAAAATTGTAATTCTGTCAATTGATCCATGACAATTAATCAATTGTGCCGTTGTGTATATTTTTTTAACCACTTGCCTACCGGGCACTTTTACTCCCCTTCCTGCCCAGGCCTATTTTCAAGCTTTTCAACGCTGTTGCAATTTGAAAAAAAAAAAAACGACAATTGCTGGACACGTGGTCATGCAGTACTGCACCTAACCCATATGAAATTTTTATCATTTTTTTCACAAAAACAGAGCTTTCTATTGGTGGTATTTAAGTGCCGATGGGTGTTTTATTTTTTTGCACTATAAACAAAAAAAGCGCACAAAAATCGGAAAAAAACTTTTTTCTTAGTTTTCTATTATAAAATTTTACAAACAGGTAATTTTTCTCCTTCACTGATGTAGCAGTTGATGATGCTGCCTACAGATAGGCAGCACTGATGGGTACTGAAAGGCAGCACTGATGGGACAATGATGAGGTTGCAAACGGATAGGCAGCACTGATGGGCACTACACTGATAGGCTGCACTGATTGGACACAGCTGGATCATGTGGTAAAAGGGCCTCTGTGATTGGCTCTTTTACCCTCATCAAGCTGTGATCAGCTGTGTCTGTTAGGACACAGTGATCACAGAGGGATTACCGGTTGCGCGCAGCTGGGGGGTAACGCGCTATATGGGAGGGTGAGTTCTGGGAGGCCTGTCATTGACGGCCCTCCAGAACTCTGGACAAACTGCACTGTAGCTTGTCACTCGGCTATAGTGCGGTAAGCTTGTGGTTAATATCTGCCCAATTGGGATTAGTTTTGTTGATTAAACTAGGAACTTTCATTAGGTCAATAGATGTGATAGGGCTCAGGTATACAATTATTTTAGTCCTAGTAGACCCAGATTGATCCCATGCACCAGCCTTTGGGAGGAAGGAATTTTCCACTTCACAGCACTTTCTGTAAGGATTTCTGTGACCTGCTGGACCTCCATTTCGCCACACGGGTGGGCGCTTCATCTCTACTATCTTCAGCTCCTGCCCATTACCAGACCAGAAAAGATAGGGGGAATCTCCATGATAATCATATACACATGCGTATTATTAATACGTTTCTGGTTAGCTGCGCATTTCTAACTTTTGGCACTGGGAATCAGCGAGCACCATTACTGGACTGTGATTTATTTATTGATTTATTTATTCATTTGCTTTGGGTTCATTTATTCTATTTATATCTGCCTCCGCAATATGGTAACATCACACAGCGCTGAATTTTCTTTTATATATATATATTTTTGGGACTTTTATGTGTTTTCCTTGAATGTTCAGCTGCTGACTATTGGAGCGCTCACTGTATTTTTTATACTCTCATGTAGTAGTTAAAGGGTTATGGCATTAGGAAGGTTGAGAACCACTGTGCTAGAGTAATTCCAGGGCGACTGAACAGTTCAGCTTAATAAAATTTGTGCTATGAGGGTAACCACACATTTATGTTCTGTAAACTGTCAAGGAATTGAAATAGGAAATTCAGATGCAACTCTACCCAAACATAGGATAAATTCTTCCCAAAAACATCTTAGTCAAATGCTTCCACGTTCATAAAAAAAGAATAAAAATGTCCCATGTGTATAAGCTAGAGGATTTCCCATGGACACAGTAAATGTTGGTACAAAATTGTACAATAAACATTAGCAAATGATGCTGGTATAGGTAATGGGAAGAATGTGAATGCAAATTAAGTTAAAGTCAGTTTTTTTTTTACACCATGTGTCCAAATTTCTGATTAGTTTTGTTGATATATCCTCTCTCTCCTAGATTGTAAACTCCAAGGAGTAGGGCCATCCAATCCCTCTTGTATTTGAACTGTATTGTTGCTGTATTGTCTTCTGTTATATTATAAAGTGCTGAGCAAACTGTCGGTGCTCTATATAAATCCTGTATAATAATTAGTAGTAATAATACTAATTATGGCATGACCTTCCTGGTTCAATAGATGTTGAAAGGCCTCCAATGGATTTAGCTTCTGGTACAGTAATCGCAGAGGGCTGGAAAGTAAGCCTAGTGTCCAATTAAATATGTGTTGGTGGAGGTCAACTATGGATTATGTTGCTTTTATTCAGAAACAGACTTATTCAAAACAGCTTCAAAGGGTTACATTTCCTTCATGTGTTAAGAAAAATAAGAATAGTAAGGGCCATATGCATGTGCTAGAAAATTACCCATGGGCATAGAGAAATAACTGAAAGCAAAAGAAAGTACTTAACAAACACATCCATTGTACTTGATGATTCTGTGTGCTAAAAGCCTTTTTTTTTTCATAATAAAACAGCTAATTTGCATACAATATATATTTAATTGTGACAAGATCACTGGAAATCAAATAGCAACATAAAATATTTATATGTTAGAGCCACAATTAATTTAAAATCAAGGAGAAAATTAAGGGTTTGGCACAGATATTTGTGTGGCAATCGGGTAAAGAAGTGTGAATGTATATTAAGTCAAAGTCAATTGCACCATGACATTAAAGTGGAACTTTCACCCTCTCAATCAACAGGGACTATTTTTAATCCTTATGCTATGCTCGCTTTTAGTAAATATGATAGGAAGGCAAATTTTATAATACCTCCTGCAAATATTTATTATATCTATGTCAAGGTCTACCTTTTATTACCAGAGGTTTTGTTACTCCATGTGCTGGCATCCATCTTGGATTTCTGCAGAGCATGGTGGGGAATCTTTTATGCCTTCAGGTCTCTGAGGTCCATCCCCCAGAGGGTGTGGGCTGATGACATATAAGCCTGTGTTCCGCACATGCTCTTTGCACTTGTGTCTTGTGTCTTTGTGTTGCTGTTACTCTTACTCTGTTCTGACTCTCGTGACTCTCCTGGAATCTGACTCGGCTTGTGACCTGACCATTCTTTGTGTTCTCCTTTGATCTGACCCTCCGTTGCTGAACCCGGCTCGTGACCTGTGATTCTCGTCTGCTGTCCTGTACCGTTTTGTCTCGTTGTTGTTGACCCGGCTGCCCGACTACTCTATTGTCTTTACCACTAGCTACACGCCATTGGCGGCGGCCATTACCGCAGCTGGGGTGCCTCGGGGCCGCGACCTGGTTCCTGGCTGCGTCAAGTCCATCCCCACCATCAGGGGCCCTGGTGAAGGGCAGCCTGGGACTTAGACTTCCGCGCCCCATGCGGGACTTCGGTCTGTGGGTGGTGGTTGTCGTCAGCCTGTGCGTTACATTGTTATTAGGCTGCCTGTCCGTTTCCCAGCTCCTGCCCTGACAATCTACCCCTAAGCAGCCAGCACTTAAAAATGCCACAACCCAGGCACAAAACACAATCTGATTAAAAACTCTATTAGTAGTGCAGTGCTATAAAATACATATACTTATACACCAAAATAGTACAGTGCTTGTCAAACATATATGCACACATAGGAGATGCAATATACGCTATGCCAATACGTAGTGCCCCTAACGTGGGTTTTACACTTATTGCATAAACTGTGGTCACCTTCCGTGGTATATATAATAAATGAGTGTCCTATTGAGCAAAGCACTGATGAATTCCAGGAATAAATACTACATGAATCATCTTGCCCTTACCCAAGATGGCCACTGCCAAAAATGCTTTAGGGGGTGTTTTTCAAAGTGATTTTTCAGCAAAATAAAGTATAGAGACATGGGGATGGATGGGGGAGTTTGCTTTTAAATACTAAAAATTAATTAAATGGCGTTCTTGTTTTGTGATGTACAGATACAGTGTAGATTTGCTTTAAATAATTTGGGCTGGTGTGTGTATTTTTTAACATCTGGCCAATTCCTGATTAGTTTTGTGAATCATGCCATGAACTGCATTGCTCAGTAGATGTAACAGAAGGCTCAGGTATAGATTTAGCTCCTGGTATGGTGATTCCAGGTAATATGGACCAGTTATGCCTAGTCTCTAAGTAAATTTGTACTGGTGAGGTCAACCACCTGATGTATGCTCCCTGAATTCTTCAGGAGTTGAAAATGACAAATTCAGTTGCACAAATCTTCTAAACAAACTTAAGAGTTCATCCAAAACAGCTCTAAAGGGTTCTATTTTTAATGTATTATAAAAAATATAGAAATGGCATATGTACATGTTTGAGCATTCCCATGGGCACAGTAGATTTTTTTTTCTTTATTACATAGATACAAAAACTGATAACTTACAAAATATCCAGGCACTCGATGATTCACTGTGATGAATAAGCATTAAGTACCAGTTGATATGCATAAAATATAGAGTGTGAAAGAAGATCCTGGAAATCAAATAACAAAATTGACAAATTTTTATGTTAGAACCACAAATGAATTAAACATCGTGAGGAAAGCGCAAATTGTAATTCTGTCAATTGATCCAGTGACATTAAACAATTGTGCCGTTGTGTATATTTTTTAAACCACTTGCCTACTGGGCACTTTTACCCCCCTCTTCCTGCCCAGGCCTATTTTCAGCTTTCAACGCTGTGTTGCATTTTGAATGACAATTGTGTGGTCATGCAGCACTGTACACCATATGAATTTTTTAGCATTTTTTTTGAGGACAGATAAAACTTTATTTTGGTGGTATTTATTCACCACTGGGATTTTTTTTTTTTGCTATATAAATGAAAAAGTCCAAAAAAAGATTTTAAAAAAGTGTTTTTCTGTATACAATTTGCAAATAAATAATCTTTCTTCATAAATCTTGGCCAAAATGTATTCAGCCTAAATCTTTTTAATTAAAAACAAAAATGACCACAAAGTTAGTTTATAAACTTATTATTTATAACTTTTCAAAAATTTCTTTTTTACATTTTTTATTTTTTTTTTAAAATATTATTATTTATGGGTTTTTTGCTTTTTTTTAAAAACATACTGTCACCCTAGCAGTACAGTGTCACCATAGTGACACTGTACTAACTTGTGGGGGGTGATGAAGAATTTTTTTTTTTTTTTACACTGATTGCTTTTACACCCATAAAGGCTGTAAAAACAATAATTTCTCCTTCTCTCTAGCTGTATTTCTTGCAGCCATTAAGAAAATACTGAGAGCTGTGATTTGGTCGAACAGCTTGTGACATGGTACAAGACTTGTTGTGTGAATAGTCTGTGTACCATGTGACCTCAGGAATGATGTCAGGAAGTGACATCTTGCTTACTACTATTTCATGTGATCACTGATTGGCCAATCAGTGATCACATGATCGGGACTTCCCACAGAGGTGCTGTACAGCGATCAGTGTTCCGCTGTGTCCGGAGGACACAGTGGGCACGGATTGCGGTGCTGCACGCTCCCAGGGAGCGCACACAAGCTGAAAATGCGGGCACCCTTTATGAACGGCAAACCTGCTCCTGCAATGCTCCCGTCCGGCCCATGTACATAAACGGTGGTTAAAAATTTTAGAAAAAAAATGCCAAAATAAGAACAACATAAAAAAATGGTGTGAGGTCCCCCAAAAATATATACCAGACCTTTATCTGAGCATGCAGCCCGGCAGGCCAGGAAAGGGGTGGGACGAGTGAGCAACACCCCCCCTCCCCCAAACCATACCTGGGATGCTTTAGGTTAATAGGCTTACCCCAAAGGACCTTATCCCCATGTTGTTGATGAGGACTGGGGCCTCTTCCCCACAACCCTGGGGTGGTTGTTTGTGGGGGGTCTTAAGGTCATGCAGCACTGCACCCATATGAAATTTTTATCATTTTTTTTCACAAAAACACAGCTTTCTATTGGTGGTATTTAAGTGCTGATGGGTGTTTTATTTTTGCACTATAAACAAAAAAGTGCACAAAAATCGGAAAAAAAAACAGTTTTTCTTAGTTTCTATTATAAAATTTTACAAACAGGTAATTTTTCTCCTTCACTGATGTGCGTTAATGAGGCTGCACAGATAGGCAGCACTGATGGGGCACTGAAAGGCAGCACTGATGGACACTGATGAGGTGGAACGGATAGGCAGCACTGATAGGCTGCACTGATTGGACACAGCTGATCATGTGGGTAAAAGGCCTCTGTGATTGGCCTTTTACCTCATCAAGTGATCAGCTGTGTCTGTAGGACACAGCGATCACAGAGATTACCGGGTGCGCGCAGCTGGGGGGTACGCGGGAGGGTGAGTTTCTGGGAGGCCGTCATATGACGGCCTCCCAGAACTGGACAACTGCACTGTAGCTGTCCACTCGGCTATAGTGCGGTAAGCATGTGGTTAATATCTGCCCAATCTGGATTAGTTTTGTTGATTAAACTAGGAACTTCATTAGGTCAATAGATGTGATGGGGCTCAGGTATACAATTATTTTACAAATATTTATGTTGCGCTCCTAAATACTTCTCAATAAATAATAATTAAATTATTACCATTAAATTAATTCCAATTATGATACAAATAAACTAATAAAAGTGTATACATACCAAAGAATATTTAAATAGATAATTTCAACTAATCAATCTCCTCCAAATAAATATCTCAAAATAATTCCACATGAAATACTCCTCTAAAAAAATGTTTTACCAAGTGCTCATAAATCATCTATTAGTGACATGATGTACTTACTAATACCCTCAATTTCATTTATATTCATAATACCCTCATTTAATATAATAAAGATAATAAAACCAACTAATAACCCTCAACTAAAAACGCATTTAAATGATCCCCCATAAATAAAAATAACCAAATGCTCATAAATAATTAGTAGTGATTAGTATGAATCCCAATATCATCAAAATAATAGTCCCATTGAATAAACAATTGTTTATATATAGTGACTTGGTGCTTGTTGTTCTTCAATTTGTGACTTTTGTGAATCCTTCAAATAGTGAAGATGTGCGCTCACCTCCTTTGATGCCTGCAATTAGGCTATACACGCTTTCGGTTCACTTTCCCTGGAACCTGCTGGACATATACTTTTGCTGGTAAAATTGGGAGATCTTTCCAGGGGGTTGTGATCACAACCCCCTGATGAAGCCACGTGATTGGAGGCGTAACGCGTAGGGGAGGGGCTATGTCATCACTCGGAGAGGAGCCGCACACACGATAGACGGCAGGTGTATGACTCAAAGGCCAGCAGAGGATTTCCAATGGGATATTGCGTTTTGCGGTTATTTAAAACTGTCTAATGTGAGTTTAATACTTGGATGGTGGGAATAAAAAGTCTTTTAAAGGTAAAGCACTATGTCCTCTATTTCTTCCTGCATGCGGAGTAACACAAGGAGAGGATAATTAGGAGGTCTGAGATAACAAAAGGAGTGTGTAATCCCTGAGGGGATAATCAGCCACCAGAGGATACATCCATTACTCCTAAAGGAAGGATCTCCCAATTTTACCAGCAAAAGTATATGTCCAGCAGGTTGCAGGGAAAGTGAACCGAAAGCGTGTATAGCCTAATTGCAGGCATCAAAGGAGGTGAGCGCACATCTTCACTATTTGAAGGATTCACAAAAGTCACAAATTGAAGAACAACAAGCACCAAGTCACTATATATAAACAATTGTTTATTCAATGGGACTATTATTTTGATGATATTTGGATTCATACCAAGCACTATTAATTATTTATGAGCATTTGGTTATTTTTATTTATGGGGGATCATTTAAATGCGTTTTAGTTGAGGGGTTATTAGTTGGTTTATTATCTTTATTATATTAAATGAGGGTATTATGAATATAAATGAAATTGAGGGTATTAGTAAGTACATCATGTCATAATAGATGATTTATGAGCACTTGATAAAACATTTTTTTAGAGGAGTATTTCATGTGGAATTATTTTGATATTTATTTGGAGGAGATTGATTAGTTGAAATTATCTACCGTATTTGCCGGCGTATAAGACGACTGGGCGTATAAGACGACCCCCAACATTTCCACTCAAAATATAGAGTTTGTTATATACTCGCCGTATAAGACTATCCCCTCTTTCTTTTTGCTGGTGCCATGATAGGGTTGATAGGGGTTTGACTGCTGGACATTTTCTATGCTGTATTGTACTGTACAATGGTGCAGTACTGTGGTTGGCTGTATACAAAGCCTGATTGGATTGGTCCCTGCTCCCTGTCTGCCCTCCCTGTCTCGATGTCACTACCATGTCCCTGCATCTCCTTGTAATTGGCACTAGTGCGCAAGTCCGCATGTGCGCGCCCTGCGTAGACAAGGGACTGGCCGGAGCTCTGCTGCTTCCCGCTGAGCAGAACGGGCCGGCCACGCCGAAAAGGCTGGCACCCCTGTATCGCTGCTGATGCTCGCCGCAGCCACGCTGATGACCCGCCACGGCCGCACTGGATACCGCACGATACTGGATGGTATGTAGAATGAGGTGGGCGGGGGCGGGCGGGCATCGGGAGGCCACTATGGGCACCGGTGAGTATCGGAAGGCCACTATGGCAGCTATGTCTATTCCAGCTGAAGTGCACCCGGCGTATAAGACGACCCCCCCACTTGGAGGCATGTTTTTCAGGGCAAAAAAGTCGTCTTATACGTCGGCAAATACGATATTTAAATATTCTTTGGTATGTATACACTTTTATTAGTTATTTGTATCATAATTTGAATTAATTTAATGGTAATAATTAAATTATTATTTATTGAGAAGTATTTAGGAGCGCAACATATATTTGTAGATATTTCCAACACAGTTGTAGTTATGTGTTTCATGTTTGCGATCCTCTAGTAATTATCACACCTGTGGCTCGCAAGTTACTCTGATTCACCTATACCTGTATACAATTATTTTAGCTCCTAGTAGAACAAATCCAAGACTATATGGTCATCTTTTTCTCCATAAAAATTTGTGGCAGTGAGGTCAACCATACAGTTATGTCAGGGTTTCTCAACCAGGGTTCCATGGAACTCTAGGGTTCTTCCAGAGGTTGCTAGGGGTTCCATGAGCAATGAGCAATATCCACCTCACAGATAAGTTCCCACTGACACCATTGATATTTTTAGCTAGGTGTAATTCTTCTCAATGACCACAAGTGTAAGGAACATTCTTCCCACTGACCATCACACAAATGTATCATGAGCTGTAGGTACAGTAATTTTTAGCAGGGTTCCCTGAGACCAAAAAGTAATTTCAAGGGTTCCTTTGAGTTGAAAAGGTTGAGAAAGGCTGATTTATGTTGACTAAACTCTCCAGGAGTTGAAAAAATAAATTCAGTTACAATTCTTCTTTTGAAACAATAATTCTTCCCAAAACGACTTCAAAGGTTCAACTTTCACGTGCAAAAAAAAAGATTAGAAATAACCATATGTGCAACCTGGAGAATTACCATGGGCTAAGTAAGGGCTCTTTCAGGTGGGCGAACAAGGGGCTCTGAAAACAGGCGAGCCACATTTTTTCCACCCCCCCCCCCCGCCGAACTGCCACAATACAGCTGGACAGGGCTGTTGACAGATGACAAAGCCTGTCAAACTCACCCATTGAGTATGATAGGGAAACCCCAAACCTAACATTTGTCTCTCAGTTGCAGTCCCACAAGGTAAAATTGCATCCAGCAGTTTAAAAAGTCAAATAAGAAAAATTTAAAAAAAAAGCAGGCATTCAGGCAGTAGTCTCCTGAACGCCTTTCAGCCGTGGGTACACTGCCTTCTGAAAAGTGATCCAGAGAGGCGTATTTGCAGGGCTGGACAGTTAAGCCTAGTCTCTAAGTAAAGTTATGCTACTGAGGTTAACCACAGATTTACAGTATGTTCTCTAAATGCTCCAGGAGCTGAAATAAGAATTTCAGTTGCAACTCTTCTTAAACATAAGAATTGTTTCAAAGGGTTCAATTTTCACATGTAAAGAAAAAATTTTAAACTTACCATGTCAGGTTGACACTATTTACAGAATTCAGGAATTGCACATCCTCTGATATTTGTTTTCACAGTTTTAAAAGTATCCATGACAAAATCCATAAACACATACTGGCATCAGGTCCAGAGGGGTGGGTACTGGTGTGTCCAAGAATGAGCTGATCTAAAATGGTCAACAGCATTTAAAGTGAAGATTTAAAGCAAATTGTATTCAATACATTTCTGTTATGAACACAATATTATGAAGTCAGTATCAGCAAGGATTTGTTCAAGCATAAGAAATCCAATTGAATATATTGCATCTTACCCTTCCTCAGAGGTGATGACTGCATTTGTTTTCTTTTTTCAGGCCAAGGACATTTCCTACAAGTACAGAAAAATGCCTGTTTATCCTGTCAGAAATCTGGTGCCTTTGTAACTTCCTGTGTACTAAGCGGAATTCTCAAACATCAAACTAAAGTTATCGGCTTTTTTTTCCAGCTATCATCTGTGAACTACAACCCCACCTATGTAATGGAGATTGGGAGAGAAGGTGTTTATAGTCTAAAATAGAACATGGAGTTGAAAGGTGCTCTTCTGTAGATTCAGTAAGTGAGTGTTGTCACCCTAGAATCCCTCACTTTCCAAATATGTTTCCTTACTTCCTGGTGTCTTTAGGGCAGGAAGTAGGGGGAAATCTTCCCAATGTGTTCAATCCAACATATCTCCGGCGCCATGTTTAGATGAACAGACAAGACACAGATATCACAAAACATTGGACTCATGCTTTGGGGGCACCACTTGCAATTTCACCACAGCGTATGACTGGGTCTCTTTACAGTATGGATTATGCTGGACTCATTGGGGATGATTTACTAAAACTGGAGGGTGCAAAATCTGGTGCGGCTGAACATTATAGTCAATCAGTTTCTAACTTCAGCTTGTTCAATTAAAGCGGAACTTCATCCAAAAGGGGAAGTTCCGAATGTTTGCATCCTCCCCACCTCCACTGCCACATTTGGCACTTTTTTTTTTGGGGGGGGGGGGGGAGCAGCAAGCACATGGTTTTGACAGGTACCCGCTCCCAGTTACAATTAGATGCGCCACGGCTATCTGAGCCGGAACTTCCCCTTCAGCATCAAAGGTCCCAGCAGACTACAGGACCATTCACAGTGCAGCGCCACTCACACATGTGCGGTAGGAAACTGGCTGTAAAGCTTCACTGCCGATTTCCTTTACTTACAATGCTAGAGCCTGTACCCGAATCTGACTGAACAATCAGCTCGGGTGAGCACATCGCTGGATCCCTGGACAGGTAAGTGCCCTTATATTAAAAGTCTGCAGCTATGGTATTTATAGCTGCTGACTTTTTTGGGGGGGAGCCTGGAGCTAAGGGCAGTTTATCCTTTATATCCTGAAAATTGCAGACAGAAAAAGGCAAATTAACTTTATTTTTTAAACACATCAGCTTAGATGAAAGCTCATTGTAACTGTGCATCAGTTGCGCCCGCTGACATTCTTGAACTTTCAAATATCATCATCTGTTTTTTTAAAACACTGTTTTATTTGTAATAAATTAAAATTATAAAAGTTAAATAAACCACATAACTTAAGTCCATTCAGCTAGAAGTGGTCAAGTAATCTTCTCTTTCTGGACTTCCCATCATGTTTGGATCACCTTCAGCTTTGGCTTCGGTCTGGACAGCTGGTCTGTAAATTACTGTATATTTAAAGAAATAGTAGAGTTACCAAAGGAAATCTTGATCTACCCAAAACCTTTTTTTTACCAAAATTCACATCTATTATATAGTCTGACTACCCAATTTCGCAAATGAGAACTTAAGATTTCCAATTATCCAGTTAGCAGTATTTTAAAAAATCTCAGAGGTAGAAAGGTCATATATTTAACCTCTGCTCCCAGTAAATTTATACTAAACCAAGGAGGTCACTACTCAAAATTAGAAGTAAATGACAGTTTCTGATAGTCTCCCCTAGTCTAACTGAAAGCAGGTTGAAATTTGCTGGTTTTTTTAACGAATTAACGGCTGGCCCAGTCCGGGGGAAAGGGTTAACTGTTGTAAACTCAGTTCCTGAGGTGCAGGGGTCTTTTTGGTTGGTTCTGTTCCCGCTTGCAGCTGAAGGTTCTGGGACTGCTGTGTCTTGCAGTCTGATGAAGGCATCAGTACTTTCTGAGACATCCAAGCCATGGGGATTGCCAAAATGGACTCTCACCTCATGGAGGTATGCCTGGGAACCCACACTACAGTAGTTAGTTTAGGGAGTTCACACAGAACTGTTATGCTGCAACTTGTTCAGTAAAGTTACATTAAAAGATAAGTTCACCTTTGGAACATGTTACATGTTCCATCTGTTTTTAGGGTGTAATATGTAACATGTTCCAATAGCTGCACCCGCCACCCCCTATCCCTCTGACAGATAGTACGGGGAGAAGTTTCCCTGTACTACCTGTCAGATTTGAAAACAGTGCGGCCGTGAGGGGCTCCGCCCAAATGGATGCGTCACTCATTCACAATGTTCTGTAAATGAGTGCCTACAAGTCCCGGCAGCCTTAGCGGGAGTGGTTTTCAATGAGCTACCACGGCCCTGTGCAGCACCATCATAGTTCATTGAAGCTTCCTGTCAGCATATCTGCTTGGTCGTACATCCCATACATCCTGTATAGCAAGCAGATATTCTGACAGGTCTGCAGGAGACCTGCATGGCATCAGCGATCTTTACCTGCAAAAAAATGTGCATTTATTATTTTTGTCCAAAAGGTGAACTTACCCTTTAACCATTTTGTGCCTGGTCTGAAGTTATTCCAAGGGGTGCATGTTGGGATTTATTCGGCAAGGGATTTATTTGTCAGGACAAAGAAGAGTGCAGTTGCTAAGAGTATCCAAGCCCAAGTTCAAGACACAAAGCAACCAGTCATCAGGCCTGGTACCTGGTAAGGTGACAGGTCCTCCAGTAGTGAGGGATTTGTCTGGCTCCCTCCCTAGTGGTCGGTATCCAATAGCAACCAGATCTGAACCCCTGGTTTGAAGACCTGTGGCCTGGTCAAAAGGTATGGGAAGGAAGGAGTAAATAAGTGCACACATGAGGTCTGTGCTAGGTGCATGATGGGCTCCCATTCTGTTACTGGGAGTGAGTGAACAAATGTTTGCTGGACTGGTGGAGTGGGCGCAGGCTCAGTGCATCCCTCTCAATGCAATATCTACCAAGTTACAGTGTGTAGTGATGTGGGGCAAGACACTACTCAGAGGAACTCTGTACTTTAAATTAGAACTTCACTGTCTCAATCAACATTGACTAATTGTAATTCTTATGCTGCTAGCATTAGTAAATTGATAGTAAAGTATATCAGATTTACTTGTTTTAAGCTGTTTTTTTTTTTTATGATTAAAGTGTTACTAAAACCCCGGACACCTGCATTCACTATATCTGGTCTCCCCAGACCCCGCATTCACTATATCTGGTCTCCCCAGACCCTGCATTTACTATATCTGGTCTCCCCGGACCGTGCATTCACTATATCTGGTCTCCCCAGACCCCGCATTCACTATATCTGGTCTCCCCGGACCCCGCATATAGTGAATGCAGGGTCCGGGGAGACCAGATATAGCGAATGCAGAGTATGGGGAGACCAGATATAGTGAATGCAGGGTCCTGGGAGACCGGATATAGTAAATGCAGGGTCTGGGGAGACCAGATATAGTGAATGCAGGGTCTGGGGAGACCAGATATAGTGAATGCAGGGTCCTGGGAGACCGGATATAGTGAATGCAGGGTCCGGGGAGACCAGATATAGTGAATGCAGGGTCCTGGGAGACCAGATATAGTGAATGCAGGGTCTGGGGAGACCAGATATAGTGATTGCAGGGTCCGGGGAGACCAGATATAGTGAATGCGGGGTCTGGGGAGACCAGATATAGTGAATGCAGGGTCCTTGGTTTAGTAGCACCTTAACCAATTTGTACAGTTTACACACATTGCAATGTAATGGTTATGGTATTTTTTCATAGGCACCCTAGAGGGAAACTCAAGAAGCTTTGCTCACTATTGCCCATCTAAGCAGGCGGAGGCAGCAGTCATAGGAAATCTGCATTAAAGTGGTTCTAAAGCCTTAAGCCAGTGAATGATTGGTACCAGACACTCACTGTGTTCATTCAGGAAAGGAAGGGGATGGTAGATGTTACATATTTACTGGACCCTTTCCCCAACTGTCCATCCTGAAGCATCCTATTGTGTGCTTGCAGCTGCTGGTGGGAAGGAGAAGAGGCAAGCTGGCAGCACTGTGGGGCACACAGGGGGGCCTGAGCAGAAGGGGGAAATGTATGGTGATGGGGATGGTGATAGGTGCAGGGTGGGTGGGCAATTACTGGCACAAATCCCCGGTATGCCCCCTCTGCAGCAGCTGAAAACCAGTGGTAGGGAGAGGAGAAAACTCTGGCTTTCAACTCCTGCAGAGAGAGCCATATAGGGGTTTGTTCCAGCCCCCCCCCGCCGTGTCGCTCACCCTCCCTGCCCACATCCAATTCACCCAGCTGCCTGGGCCCGGGACAGGAGTAATGGTGGTATCCCTTATCTACAGCCCTGATTAGGTGTCAATTGTCCTAATATTGCATTTCAATCAAAATTGCTGGACAATTTTTGGTTTATTTATTTATATTCAAATATATTTACAGCAGTGCTGCACTTTATTAGGTGAAACTACAGGATGAATGTGGGAACACATGTCAATGCTGGCTGGCTGCTGACAGTATGTACACTTGTGGTATTGTAACCACTTGCCCTCCAGAGGATTTATCCCTATTCCTGACCAGGCCATTGTTTGCAATACGGCGCTGCGTTACTTTAACTGACAATTGCGCGGTCATGCAATTCTGTACATAAATGCAACTTATGTCCTTTTTTTCCCACAAATAGAGCTTTGCTTTGGTGGTATTTGATCACCTCTGTTTTTTTTTTCCTGCGCTATAAAAAAATAAAGACTGACAATTTTGAAAACAAAAAACAATATTTTTGACTTTTTGCTATTAAACATGTCCAATAAAAAAATGTAAAAGATTAAATTTCATCATAAATTTAGGCCAAAATGTATTCTGCTCCATGTCTTTGCTAAACAATATCCCAATACGTGTAAATTAATTGGTTTACGTGACAGTTATAGTGTCTACAAATGGCAGTATATATACTGGAATTTTTATTTTTTTTATACTAGTAATGGCAGCGATCAGCGACTTATAGTGGGACTGCGGGACAGCGGAGGGCATTCTGAAACTGGGGGGGAACTGACTAACTGTCACTGACATCCCCAGTGACACTAATACAGTGATCAGTGCTAATAAAAAGCACTGACACTGTACTAATGACACTGGGCAGGAAGGGATTAACATCTGGGGTTAAATGTGTGTTGTGTTTTACTATGGAAAACATGCTGCTTTTTATCTCTCTGTTGGCTAAATGGTTATATCACTTCCGCCTGGCAGTACTAGGGTTGTTGGTTCGAATCCCAACCACGGCACCACCTACCTGAAGTTTGCATGTTCTCCCTGTGCATGTGTGGGTTTCCTCCGGGTACTCCTGTTTCCTCCCACACTCCAAAAGACATGCTGGTAGGTTAATTGGTTCCTGTCTAAATGGGCCCTAGTATGTGTATGTATGAATGTGAGTTAGGGACCTTAGATTTTTTACATTCACATTGGTCTCCAAGCCTCAAAGGGCATACAATCCATGTAAAGCATTGTGTAAATTGATGGTGCTATGTGAGTACCTGTAATAAATAATAATAATAAATTCTGCGAAATGATGGGATGTCCCGGTGGGGAATCAATGCTTTTATGTAATTTAGGTAAACAATAGAAAGTTGGAGTATGTGGAAAATCAACTCGTATGAATTCCCATTGGTCCTTAGAAATACTTCCATGAGCAATGAGTTTTGTAAAATTGATCATGAAATTAATCAGATTTCTGGTAATAGAACGATACCATTCTTCATTCTGAATAATCTTGTTACACACCTCAAGGTAACATTCACTGTCCATGATAACTATATTGCCTCCTTTGTCAGTGGGTTTGATGGTGATGCTACAATTAGCAGTTAAATTATGTAGTGCCTGCCTTTCCTCTGATTTTAAATTACTTGACCTTTTCTTTATTTGCATTTTTTTAATTTCCTCGGTGGTGAGTTTTACAAATGGATCTAGATTGGAATTTAAATTGAGTGCAGGGAATTTATCGGATTTATTTTTATTTTGGATATGTTTGGGAAAGAAGATGAGATGTGAGTGTTATTGGCCTCGCTCTCACTGCAACTAGTTTGTTCTAAAAGTTGTTCAATGTTCAGTATATCAATCAAATCACTGTAGCCTTCATCCTCAAAAAGAGTAATCAGACCTTTCAGGGTGTCATGATCCTGGTTATAGTGAGTCCTACATGTTTCCGTTTGCCTTTTGTTATGTAGCATTTTGAGAATAAGTTTTCTCGCAAAAGATGTAAATCTTTGGTAATTTAAAATTGATTTAAATTTTTGTCTGGACAGAAGCTGAGGCCTTTCATAAGAATTTTTACTTCCTCTGTGGATAGTAAATGTTTAGAAAGATTTACTACACTTGAATCAGTGTTGTCCAATTGAATGGATGGACGAGGGGATTTTGGCCCTATTTGATGTATGGTGAATTCATGTCCGTGTTGGAAAGTTGGTCTAAAAAAGCATTATTTTGTGTGTTGGAGAGTTGTGAATTTATCTGTGTATTTGACAAGCGTGTCTGAGATTTGTTGTCTTTGGAAAGAATAGGATAGGGAAAAATACCAGCACCAGAAATACTGGCAACTACTACTGATCTTAACATGTGTCAGACAAGCCAGCTTTTACTTTCAAAAAAGTAAGATCTATACGAGATGAGTTAGTTCAGAGTGAGTATAAAGGTAATTAAGGTCCCACCGTGGTGATCTATGCAAACTTGTTGGAACCTTCAAATGTGGAGGCTGCAACTATTGTCAATACATGGCTATTCGCAAATCTGTAATACTTCCACACTTCCGCAAACATTTTGCTAATTCCAAAACCAAAGGGGTGGTTTACCTGCTCCAATGTGAATGCAATTGTTTTTATGTAGAGAAAAAACCAAGTTGGAGTTCTGGAAGCGGGCATATCGTCATGTACAAGTATGAGAACTTGTAATAAAGATCTTCCACTCAAAACATGTCAGAAATGGGGATTTTTCCAAAAATACATTTCCTTATTCTAGATCAAGCACATCCAAACCCCTGGGGGGGGGGGATTGGAAATAAAATGCTTTTGCAGCATGAGTTTAGTTGGATTCATAAGTGAGAGCTGCATCTCTCCTGGGTTTATATGAATCTATGTCCTATAGGCCTTATTTAGAGGGGTTTATTTCTGGAGATTGGGAAAGAGTAAAAACATAAGGCTCACCCTTTATTCTATCATAGTCTTGAGCCCCTTTTTCACTGGTCCCATTCCAACATCTAGCCTCTGTCTTCTTAGTTTCTTGCTTATTAGCCAAATCTACTGGACTGTAATACTTCATAGTGTTAATGCTGTTATTGTTTTATCCACTAGGGGGAAATCTGGGCTTCTCTGTTCTCACCTATTACCGCCCGGCACATGTAGGCCATTCCATCACTAAGGCGGCCCTTCTTTTGGGTGTGATTGTTCGGTCGTGGGTAACCAAACTGAGGCTTGGCTCTGCCTTGAGCTTCAGGTCTCATTCTGGTCTGGGGACCTGGCGTTCCTCACCCTCCATGCACCGGAGGCGATGCGTGGCGTTATCCCACCCTCGGGACAGGGCTACGATGTGCGCTGTGTTGGGTTACTTGCCATTGGTATTGGTCCATCCTTGGGCTGGGGTGGGACAGAAAACCTTTTGTGACACCTGATTGGTAGTCAGTCCCAGGGGGTCCTTTAAGGTGATGGTGTTGCAGCTACTTCCTCTTTGCTGTGCATGGGTATTTTCTCAAGACCCGTCAAATCAACTATACACCTTCATTCAGGCATATTATGAGCTTTATCCTGTGTTATGTATTTAGCGGGTCTTGTTTATTTTATATCGTTATGCACTTTTTCCCTTGATCTATTATGGGGTTTATTTCTTGTTTCTCTTTTTATTTCTTTTTTTTAGACCATATAGTCTTCGACCATATACTATATACCATCATTGCAGCCTTTTCATCTATACTTTTGCTCAACCTATCAGGTTACCCACTTCTTACCATCATAGTGGTTTTTTGTATCCATTTATGGATTTCCCCTGGTTCTCACATATTGAGATATATATATATATATCTCATCTAAATCATTCTCCAAAAATGGGACTCTCTTTTATGAATGTTTTTTTTTTTTAGTTTACAGTATATATACTGTATATACTACATGTATAGAAACACAATTAAGACGCAGTCTGTCCTTCAACAGCCTGGGGGTGGATCTTTTGTCCGGCTGCACATGGTGACTCCAGTAGTGTGGGCGGAGGACGAGGGCCAAGATAGTACCATCTTTCAGCATGTGGTTCACATATAACCACTGGTTCTTTTAAAGTATCTTTTGGCTAGAATAATCTCCTTACCTATATGGGTCAGTATAAATCTCTTTGTGCATGGTAAAATCAACAATTTAGGAATACTTGTTAATATATTCTTTTTGTATTTTAAATGTTTATGCACATATCGTCCTTGTATTGTAAAGTATATATTACAGTCACTAGCTGCATCCCTGAAGAAAAGAATTTGTATCTCGAAACACGGATGCTTAACTGTTATTTTGATATCCTGGTTGCAAACCTCTGTAATCATCATTGCCAATACACATGTTGTGATTTTAAAAAGAGATTTTTGCTAAATAAATATTGTCAATTTTTCATATAAAAAAATGATATATATATATTTGGCTCCTTGTTCATTATGCCTTACTGCCTTATAGTGCCATTGATTTGGGGGAAACAGAATCTCTTTAAACATACTAAATAGGAATGCTGGCAGTTCCAATATCTTCACCACCATAACACATTCTCCACATAAAGGGACATGCATCTTACAATCTTCTCCCTCCCCCTTCTCTTTTCTTACAGTGACTGTTACTAGCAATTTAACCACCAGTGACTCCTGCCAACACATCAGCATTTTTAAAGTGATCTTTCCTACCAGTTCTGCATATTAAATAGAACTCTGCAAATTACTTTACCACTAAAAGGGTTTATTCTATTTCATTAACCTCCTAAAGGGACTGCAGCTTTCACTATGTGTCAACTTAAGGGCCACAACTAAGCCGTCAGAAGAACCCAATACAACTAATTTTAGTTATGTGTGGTAGCTTTGACATATTTCTTGAAGCCTAGACTTAGTCTTTTCTGTCTGAGGGCCTACAAGTGAGTTAGTCTTGTGTTTTTGTTACTTTTTTTTGATCACTTAAGAAAAAACCTTTGAGTCCTAAAGCTATTGTTTACATCTTAAGTCCTGCAGGACGGGTGGACGTCTCTTAAAGAGGTACTGTACCATGTTGCATTGTTCCTTTGCTGTTGTCAGGAATGGACTTGCCAATAGTGGTGGGACTCACCTGCCTTGTGGGCTGCAGTACCAGGGCTGGCCAGCGGGTGCTCTCAACAACCAGAGGCTCACTCCTGCAATTAGCCATCACCTGGGGCTGATTGCAGGTGGTGTATTTAAGGGGTGGCCAGGCCTGCAGCCAGTGCCTTGTTGTACTGTTTGCTTGGCCCTGGTTTCCTGATCCTGTCACTCCTGTCCTGACTCTGCTTGAACTCTGCCTGTACTGACCTCGGCTAGTCCTGACCACTCTCCTGCCTGCTCCTGGTACTCCGTTTGCCCGTTTGCTACCGACCCGGCCTGCCTGTATTTTATGTTTGTTATCTGTTGGAGGTTTGGTTTAGTTTGTTTGCACTGTGTTTATGTTTAGTTTTGCACTGCGTTTGTATTGTTAGTCTTAATAAATTATATTATTTACTATACCTGAAGCCTGCGTTTCCCTGTGTCAGTCCACACAATTCTGGTCATACCCGGATCCCTGACAGCTGTATTATCTTACTTATCAATAATTTCAGTTAAATGTACTCTTTGCCTATCATACTATCTTTTGGTCTTTCATTTATTTCACAAGTGTGTATGTATTTTTCTTTGCGTGACAGCCAAGGGTGGTGCTCTGCCCAGGGCTAAGCGGCCAACAGAGAATCCAAAAATTCTAGCGGCTGCTGCAGGGGTAGCACTACAATCTCTTTCGTCTTAATTTCAATAACCAATTATTAAAGTTACAAGCTGTATGTAAAGAACTTTGTTGTCAAAAGCCTCATGGGCAGAGCATATAGCATTTTCCAAAATATTTCTATTACCGCATATACTTTACACGTTCCGCTCTCTTCCTGTCCCAATACTGCCTGTACATCTAAGGAAGCTTCAATCTACTATGAATTCTTTCATCTGAGACAATACTTCCCCATGCCTTCACACTTCTCTTTTGTGTATACCCACCTCAAATGCTGGGGTGGGAGCTCTGAATATCTCTATTTACTATAAAGCAGTCATCCTTGACTAAACACTGGTGGACTCCCTCGCCTACAATATCCTGGCTACAAATTGAAAACAGAGCACTTCAACAAGATACTAAATTACTAATCTGCTCTCTAAAACTGGCTCCAAGATCCTGTTACTCATTCCTGGACCCATTTACAGCCACCTGTATAGCCAGGCTTCTCCTAAAGTACAAATGTTTACATCACCAGAACTCCTTTGTTTGGATCTGTCTCTAAATAAATGGAAGATGACCAGCATTAGAAGAGTTGAAGACCTTTATAAGGACTCTAATTTTCATCCTTTTCAAACCATATGCTCTAAGTTCCCAGTCACTCATAATAACTTTTACAAATATCTTCTGCTGAGACATGGTCTTAATAAAAAGTATTGGTCTGATAATGCCCTTACATTGGATTTAGTATAATTCTATGAAAATTCTGGCACATAGCAATAGGTTATCTTACATATTTGTAGGCTATTAAATAAACCTAATCGTCAGAGCAAATCTTCATTCATGACCAATTGGGAGGATCTTTTGCATTTCACAATCTCTCATAAACAATGGCATATCTTCTTTGGAATCTGCTCAGAATATATTCTACTGTACAAATGGTATTATACCCCTGTTAAACTGGTTCATATCTTAGCTGATTTGTTCCCCCAATTGCTGGTGTGAATGCAGATGCAATAGGTCATCAGTTTGTGTGTAACGATTTCGCCACAAGTTTTCCTGCCTGTGTAATTCCTCCTTGCTGCAGTGCTTCTCCTAGTCCTCTAAATTCTTTCACATGTGTTGTTTGGCTTCTGTACTCATCTATGGGCAATGCCTGCTATTCTGTGGGTTTATATTTCCTTTTTCTTCCATCACTTCCTGCCCCCCCTCCCAGTTTGCTTCCCTTTATAACACATCCTGAGTGCAGGCCATGTTGCCTGAGCATTTCCTAATTCACCGAGTTCCTCTTTACCTAGTGTTTCATGTATTAATTTTCTGACTTCCTGTGTACCGCCCCCGGCTTTGACTTTCATTTGTGCCACCTGCCACCTGCCCTGACCTTGGCTTGTTTCCTGGATCCTCTTTTGTCTCCTGCCATCTGTAATCTGCATATGTACCTGGGGGCCACAATCTGGTTCCAGCTTGCTGCATTTCCATCCTCACCATCAGGGGCCCTGATGAAAAATCAGGCTGGGGCTTAGATTCTGCACCCTGGGAAACCCTAGGTTACAAGGGCTCATTACCAAAGAAACCTGACATTATGCCTGGTGGTCCTGCCCGATCCTCACCAAATTTTTGAAAGACATGGAGACTCCTTTCTTTTCAACCACTTATGCCTCCTTACTGCTTACCCCACAGTTGCGCTGTTGGGTGTGGGATTAGAAATGAGGCCAACCCGAGCATATACAATTCTCACACACATCTTTAATGCATTAGACTTGTGTTAGCCAGGAAATTGAAATGTCCCAACCCTCCTTTCATTAAGGACTCTCTGCAAATACTTAATGAATACTTTTGTATGGAACACTCCCTTAAATTGCCATTATTGTTTAAGTGCTGAGACTTCTGGATTTTTGACCAGGGGTCTCCAAATTGCAGCCTATGGGCTGAATGTGACCCTTTGCTTGCGTTTATCTGGCCCTTGGGGCAGTATTCCTTCCACTAACGCCAACAATGGAGTACTATTCCCCCCCACTGACACCAGATATGGGGAACTGATTCTCCCACTGATACCAATGATGGTGCACTATGCCTTCCACTGACACCAATGATAGGACACTATGTTATAATATTTTTACTCCCACTGAACAGCAAGCCTATTGGCATTGTTTACTCTCATGCCGATACATTCTCTACTCCCACTGTCCACAGTCCAAATCTCCTAAAGTTTGTTTTTTAAATTCCTTTTTAATAGGCTTTTCTTTAAAAAAAAAATTACAAACTTTGCACCAAAAAGGTGCCAAAAAAACAGAGCTACACAGCCAAATTCAGCCATGCAGGGCCTCAATACAAAAAACCATTTACCCGTAATTACTTCACAAAGTCCGGCCCCTGTAAAGTTTGAAGGGCTGTAAACTAGCCCTTTGTTTAGACTGTTTGGAGACTCCTATTTTAGACCACAGAAGTGACTCTTTAATCAACAGCTCCTCTTCATCATGTGGCTACACTATTGTCAACCAAGCCTATATGTCTACAACATGTGGCCTTTCATTGAGGTTTGGACATCTTCAAAAGTTACAGTTGCTAAATATTCTGCACAGAAAGCACTATTCCTTACATTTGAGGTGAGCAGCTTGCCATTGCTGATTGCTCAGATCTAGACCATGTTCTATGAACTGAGCATTCTGCTGTCAGAATACAATTTCTTCATGGGAGGGATTCCTCCATCCACCTCGACTGTAAGGATGGAGGTATCTGTTCATTTAAAAACCTAATAATCTATGGCCAGCTTAAGTCAGCCAAAATTACAGGCTTTGCAAACGCTACCTGGCTCAACAAAAAGTCTATATAAAAACCAACTGAAGCAGGTGTAAAATTATTAGCCAAACTGCAGCTGCATCCTATCAGAGGCAGTTAGTGTTCAGGTGCTCAGGCAGCCACAGGTACACAGCTGTCTGCATAAAATAGTTGTCAGCGGAGATTCCTTAAACCAATGGTTTTTAGAGTGTTTGGGGGAACAGCTGATTTTCACTCAGACTGTTGTCTGAACAGGAGAAATCTAACCATATAGGACTAGTTTTAGAATTCTTCAGTGAAAACAGGAAGCTGTTGTCCTTTCTAATGACACATATGAAGCATGTATACACATGCCACAGCCTTTTCGAATCTAAAAATCCAAGGATGTTGACTTTGAATTTTGTTCTTCTAATGATGAGTACAGTATGTAGTGCTTACCACTGTCACTGGTGTATGAGTTCCTTGTTCCCGGATGACATCTCTTCCAGCAATGCTTCATCCACTGATAAATCCAGGCTGAAAAAGATGGATATATTTTCATTTAGGCTATATGTCTAACAAGGCTAAAAAGGTGGAAACAGCAATAAACATTCAAAACACAAGCAATGCGAGGACTAAATATGCCATACCTGCATCCTAAAGTATCTTTATGTAACTAAAAGCAATACTAGAAGTTGAAAGATTCTTGCGTCTCTCCAAAATGTCTTCCACTAGCCAGTGTGGTACTGAACATTGGGGCCCAGAGACCTGAAATGAAGCTATCATGTATTTTTGTATCCCACCTTAAGTAGTGTATCTCTCCAAACTAATTCCATGGTTCGTAAGGTGCTGTACCTTTAAGAGGATGTTACAGAGGTTGTGGCCAACAGCCTCTCAGTCCTTTGCAGTCTGTTAAGCTTCCTCCCATTCTCTGGGGTATTGACAGCAACTCTGGACTTAGTAGCAGCGAGCTCTTACAAAACCATTGAAGATCCTCCAGCCTTATGGATCTCTCCGACAGTTGTGGTCTCTGTGCAAATGCGGCAGCAAAGTCCTATTCCAACAATATGGCAAAACTCTCACAACAAGCAACATCCCCAACCACTCACAGTCAGCAGCACACTCCAACAGTCACCTCTCATTAGGCTGTATGAGCTTGGACTTCTCCTTCCATTTTTCCATTCTTCAGCACACCATTTTTCTTGGACTTGTAATCCCATACAGTTCTCTGGGGGCTGTCTCCTGGGGACTATGTCCCCACAGTTCCAAGAGACTCCCAGCAGTCTTTCCCCTCTCCAGAGTCAGGATTTTCCTCTCCCAAACTGAAATGCAGCCAATCTCAGTGTCCTATATCCTGGGAAGTGCACTGGCTCTCCTCTGGCCATGGTTGTAGCTGCAGCCCTGCAAAAGTGTCCTCAGGCTGTCTCTCTCTTGCTCTCTCCTCCTCACCCCATACAGCAGGTCCTCTGCTCACTGGCAGCAGGGTAGAGGTATTGGGGTTGAATTACTAAAAATGGAGAGTGTAAAATCTGGTGCAGCTCTGCATAGAAACCAATCAGCTTCCATTTTTTTGTCAAAGCTTAATTGAACAAGTTGAAGTTAGAGGCTGATTGGCTACCATGCACAGCTACTCCAGATTTTGCATCATCCAGTTTTAGTAAATCAACCCCATTATGTTCTTTTGGTCTCTGCACTTCTGGAGAAAATCAACTGCATGGCCAGCACCTGAACACAATTTTGTGGACCATGTCACGATCACGGCATCAGATCCCTTACCTTCTCAACAAACTCGTGACCGAAAGACGGGCCAATCTGAAACCGCGATGTGACGTGCGTAACAATGGCACACTCAGCTGCACCCTGCACAACGATTTTCCAGCTAATGGACCGCAATCGATGCACCGGCAGCCTGAATCGATTGTTACTGGGTCAGGTTAATTGCGCAATTAACCCTTCACACTGCCACCACCTCCTTTATTGTACAGAGAAAGAAGAAACTCGGCGTTCAGCTATAACACTATAATGATTGAGCTAATCGTCTGTATAACCGGCCTGAGTACCGTTTTATACAGAGGGTTAAACAAACACAGTAGCGTTCTCTTTAGAGGAAGGAATCCGTAAATTGCAATAAAGCGCTATAGAAACAGTTCAACACTTTCAGAAGGAAAGATTTATTACTAAAAGGCAATACAAATATTTACAGAAAAAGATGTAACTAAGATATATATAAATATATAAACATACAGAGACTAACAGCACAGCAAAGAGATATCAGAGAGAGGTGAAAGGGTTAAAGTACTTGCTAAAGTCCTGGGTTAGCAGATCAAGTTTCAGAGCAGAAGGGTGCTTTGATCTCCCTCTGTTTCAATGGTCAATGGGAAAATTCTTCAACTCAACTTTCTTAGGCCTGACAGCCCATTTTGTAGTTCCCAGCAGGGGGTGTTGCTGAAGTCAAAAGACCAATACCCTGGTTGGGAGGGAACATCTGGGCGTAGGCCTAAACTAGAGCCAAAATCTTTCATAACTCATATTTTGGCCCATAACCTCCCATCTGTACAAGGGACATCCCACCCTCGGGTAGAATATTATGCAGACACGTCTGAGGATTGATTAGATATGAATTATAAAGTTATACACTGAACGGTTCATGATATCTATTTTTCTGCTTCCCTATGTATTTGAGACAATTCGAGTGACCCATCAAACTGTTCGCCTGCTCATTTGCCATCTGACGATATGTATGGTTTTTATGTAAGTCACTCATATTCCAAGATATGAGACATAGGGGAAAAATGGATTTACCAGAAGTTAATCTGATTCTGTCACCTACACTGAGTTAAGTTTTTATGAGGTCAGAATCTCTTTCAACTCTTGGGAAAGCTTGCCTTATCTCTTACGAGGTGTTACAATTTGCAGGTTCTGTGGACAGAGAGACTCCAACTCTCTTGAGGCTTTTACAGCTCCTATGACCGTCCTGTGACCTTCTTAACTCACACACATACTGGCCACATGTCGCTGGGCTTCTCTGGAAGGGAGGGGGGAAAGAGAATGAGGGAAAAATATATGTCAGGATGGTTAATCCCTTTGCCAAGATGGAGGTTGAAGCCAAAATGGTTGAACTGCGTCCATCTCTGATGTGCACGTTTGCGACAGACCAGACTGGTGCACAAATTCAAGTGAAAAAAGGTGCACCACTATTCCTTAAAACTATTCATAAACTATTTGTTTATTTTATTATTTCATTTTTAAGGTAGTATTAAAGGTTGTTTTTTGTTTTTTTTTTATAACATGTTATACATACCTGCTCTGTGCAGTGGTTTTGCCTTGATCCTCTTCTTCTCAGGTCCCCCACCGGCACTCCTGACCCTCCACCCTGACCAGTGCCCCCAATAATAAGCTTGCTATGAGGACACTGGTGCATGCTTGCTCCCGAGCCCTTCTCTATGCATCCATAAAACACAGAGCCACGGCTCGGCCCCACTCTCTCCTCATTGGCTCACTGGTTGTAATTGACACAAGTGGGAGCCAATGTCCAATGTCCAAAACCAATGGCCACTACTCCATACTGTTACTACTTATAGTGAACCACCTGGCTGTACCTCTAGCAACCCACAGGATAGGATTCCCCAGAGCACGGAGTCTAAGTCCCAGTCTGCTTGTTCAACAGGGCCCCTGATGGTGGGGATGGACTTGGAGCAGATCGAGACCAGGTCGCGGCCCCTGAGTACACCCACCTGTGGTAGAGGGATCCGCCAGAGGTATCTGCAAGATGAGAGCCTGATGTGAAGAGGCGGATGTGCCCGAGCAGGACGGATGGATGAGCAGAAGCGTGGTCAGACAGGCCGAGTCGGTAACCGTGGGAGCAGCGTGGTACAAGGCAGCGGGTAGAGAATGGTCGGGTCACACGCCGGGTCAGTAACAGAAGATCAGATCCAATGGGGGGCATCCAAGAGAGAGGTCAGTCAAGCCAGGGGTCAGAGCAGGAGAATACAGCACAGTCAGGGACAATCCGGGTCAGCAACGATCAAATAGCAAGGAATACAGGAGCAGGAACACAGGAAAGACCAAAACGGCAATCAGTGTCAGCGCAGAGCGGATTTAAATACTGCACCCTGCGCTGTCATTGGTGCCAGGCGCGCACCCGCGGCCCCGAGTGCGCATGCGCAGGTTCCGTCTCCGCCACGGCCGGCCAGGACCTGGTGCCCGAACACCACACACTGCGCCTGCGCCGAGCCACACGCCGCCGCGGCCCCTGACACTACTTGACCTCTCTGTGGCTTTTGATACTGTTGATCATCCCCTCCTCCTCAAAAAACTCCACTCTCTTGGCCTCCGAGACTCTGCTCTCTCCTGGTTCTCCTCCTACCTATCGCAGCGCTACTTTAGCGTTACCTATAACTCTGGCTCCTCCTCTCCACTCCCTCTTTCTGTAGGGGTCCCTCAAGGTTCTGTCCTCTCTTGGTCACTTGATAAACTCCAATGGCTTTAAGTGCCATATCTATGGTGATGACACACAAATCTATCTTTCTACTTCTCACCTCACCCCTTCAGTCTCCTCTCACATTACTAACCTACTAAGTGACATATGGGCATGGATGTCACTCCACTTCCTCAAAACTCAATCTTTCCAAAACTGAGCTCTTAGTATTCCCCCCAGCCTGTGCCCCCTCCCCTGGCTTCTCCATCAAGATCAATAACACAACCATCAGTCCCTCCTCTCATGCCAGGGTACTAGGTGTAATCCTAGACTCCCATCTGTCCTTTCACCCCCAAATCCAATCACTGTCCAAATCTTGTAGACTTCACCTCCGTAACATCTCCAAGATACGCCCGTTCCTAACCTCGGAAACCACTAAGAAACGTATTCACTCCCTTGTTATCTCTCTCCTTGACTATTGTAACTCCCTCCTCATTGGCCTACCTCATCGCAGGCTATCCCCTCTTCAGTCTATCATGAATGCTGCTGCCAGACTCATCTACCTTACTAACCATTCCATATCTGCCACCCCTCTCTGCCAATCCCTCCACTGGCTTCCCATTGCCCAACGGATAAAATTCAAACATTAACAATAACATATAAAGCTATTTATAACTCTGCCCCAAATTACATCACCAATCTTGTCTCCAAATATCACCCAAACTGTACTCTCTGGTCCTCACATGACCTCCTGTTCTCTAGCTCCCTTGTCTCCTCCCATGCTCGTCTCTAGGACTTTTCCAGAGCTTCCCCCATCCTCTGGAACTCTCTACCCCAATTCATCAGACTATCACATACTCTGCTCACTTTTAGGCGATCTCTGAAAACCTATCTATTCAGGGAAGCCTATCCTGCCCTCAGCTAATAACCAAATCTTCTATTCCTCCTACCAGTCCATCCCCCACAATTATTACCTTTTGTACCACTAGCCCCTCCCTCTTAGAGTGTAAGCTCCAAGGGGCAGGGCGCTCCTAACTCTCTTGTATTGAACTGTATTGTTGCTGTATTGTCTCCCATTATATTGTAAAGCGCTGAGCAAACTGTTGGTACTATATAAATCCTGTATAATAATAATAATAACTGGGCAAAACTACAGATTAATGCTCCATACTATTTGCTGAATATTACTCTTAAGCTTATAATAAGATACTGAAACAATGCTGTCCTCTGTGCAAATAAACAAAATATAAAGTGAACTTTAATCAATACTGTGTCTTCAATATATGTACAAACTCATGCAACAAGAGTATTACTCCTAAACTTACACTCATAGGCCACTATTAGGTACACCTTGCTAGTGCCAAGAAAATATCCCTGACACCATTACACCACCACCAGCCTGAACCATTGATACAAGGCAGGATGGATCCAAGCTTTCATGTTATTTACATCAAATTCTGACCCTACCATCTGAATGTCGCAGCTGAACCAGTCTGCCCATTCTCCTCTGACATCAACAACGCATTTTCATCCACACAACTGCTGCTCACTGGATATATTGTCTTTTTCGGACCATTCTCTGTAAACCCTAGAGATGGTTGTGTGTGAAAATCCCAGTAGATTAGCAGTTTATTAAATATTCTGACCAGCCCATCTGGCACCAACAACCATGCCACGTTCAAAGTCCCTTAAATCCCCTTTTTTCTCCATTCTGATGCTCGATTTGAACTTCAGCAAGTCGTCTTCACCATGTCTACATGCCTAAATGCATTGAGTTGCTGCCATGTGATTGGCTGATTAGCAATTTGTGTTGCCAAGCAATTAAACAGGTGTACCTAATAAAGTGGATGGTGAGTGTATAATAAAGTGTATTTAAACAATGATGTGTCCTATGTGCAAATAAACATCAATTGTACAAACTAGTAAATATTGTTCAGCAGGACCTGCAGAATACTTCTTTTTAATATTGGATCATACAAAAACTGAAGATTATTGCTCCATAAAATCTTCCAAGATTATAAATTAAATTGGCCAAGGAAAGGGAAAGAGCTGCAGGTCTGGTGACTGTGCCATCTCCAGTGACAGCCCAGTCCCAGGGCTGTGGCAAGGAAGCTCTGCAGACTGGGGCTGCTAGTGTTTTCATGTATTATATATTCTGGATGAAAGAAACCTTGATCTCTTTAGGGAAAAAAAAAGGAAAGACAGAGAGTGGATCTGGACTCAGAGGGGTCAAGGGGGATGTCTTCAAGCATACAGACAATTCAAAAGTCATATTGAATAGTGCTGTATCTTATTTTCCCCAACATTGGTTAGAAAGCTATCCCAAAATGCCAAGAATGCTGCTAAACATGTTCCACAAACTGACACAGTATAACCAGCATAAATGCACTATGAAATAAATGCTACTTACTGAATATACCCCGAACCTTTCCTGAAAGAAAACAGAAGAAACCTGATTATACACATAAAGCCGAAAGAATATTTGTTCAAGAAACATTTGTGAAGAGACCATTGTGAATAAACATTGGGTGAACTTCCACAGCAGTCTGCTTTTTCTGTTTATTTTATTGTGTTTGGTATATTGCCCTCTACTCCCATGCTGCTTTGCTACTAGTTAGTACTATTACTAACTACTAGTACCCCCTCTCTGTTGGGTTCCCCCAAGGCTCTGTCCTCGGGCCCTTTCTCTTCTCCATCTACACCTCCTCCCTCGGCAAACTGATACACTCCCACGGCTTCAACTACCACCTCTACGCCGATGACACGCAAGTTTACCTCTCCACCCCTCAACTCACCCCTTCAGTCTCCGCCCGTATCACCCACCTACTGAACGACATATCAGACTGGATGTCGCTCCACTTCCTCAAATTGAACCTTTCCAAAACCGAGCTCCTAATTTTCCCCCCAGCCCGCGCCCCCCCACCCTCTCCATCACGACCAACAACGCCACCATCAGTCCCACCCCGCAAGCCAAAGTCCTAGGTGTCACTCTAGACTCCAACCTGTCCTTCAAACCCAATGTCCAATCGTTGGCAAACTCATGCAGGTTCCACCTCCGCAACATCTCCAAAATACGTTCGTTCCTAACCCCAGACACTACTAAACAACTCGTTCACTCCCTTATTATCTCACGTCTGGACTACTGCAACTCCCTTCTCACCGGCCTTCCACATCACAGACTATCCCCGCTTCAGTCTATCCTGAACTCAGCGGCCAGAATCATCCACCTTACCAACCGCTCCGCTTCTGCCACCCCCCTCTGTCATTCCCTCCACTGGCTTCTGATTGCCCAACGCATTAAATTCAAACTACTAACACTGACATACAAAGCCATTCATAATGCTGCCCCAAACTACCTCACCGACCTGATACCCAAATACCACCCTACCCGTAATCTTCGCTCCTCACAAGACCTCCTACTTTGTAGCTCCCTGGTCTCCACCTCCCACGCCCGACTGCAGGACTTCTCCAGGACTTCCCCCATCCTCTGGAACTCACTACCCCAATCCATTAGACTGTCACCTACCCTCCTCACCTTTAGGCGCACCCTGAAAACCCATCTCTTCAGGGAAGCCTACCCCACCCTCACCTAACAGCCAATCTCCTCCACTCCTCCTACCACTCCATGCCCCAAAGCCACTTCCTCCTGTACCACTATCCCCTCCCTCCTAGATTGTAAGCTCAAAAGAGCAGGGCCCTCGAACCCCTCGTGTATTGTTTTTTACTGTATTGTCTCATGTACTGTCCCCCACTATATTGTACAGTGGTGAGCAAACCTTTTAGCGCTCTAATTACTGTATAATAATACAATCTATGGCTATGAATCTTACCATGCCCTCAGTTAAGGCGGACCTCCTTTCCTATACACATAATCAAATGACCACTAACATCCATAGACTGTCTTTAGCAAACACAAAGAATCACTTGGTTAGCTGTCTCAGTATGTCTAAATTCCCATATCCCATGGCTTTGTCTACCCTATGCTCCATCCATACCATGGTGCCATTTTGAATATTTAGGTTGTTGGTGGTTGGCTTCTTTTTCCTAATTCTCTTGGCTAGATCACCAATGACATCCATGCCAGAGCTTGCACATGTGCTTTATGAGATCTGGAACAGTTTGCACTTTTGTGGCTTTAACAATGTGAACATCATTATGTCACCCAAAACTGTCAATGCTATAACCATTGCAAAGTATAAACAAGCACAAACTGTGCTACATCACCTAAGGCACATGTGTCAAACACAAGGCCCGGGGGCTGAATCCAGCCCGCCATTTCATGTGGCCCTCGCACCCAGGGCTTTTTTTGAGCGGGAACACAGCAGAACTTTGTTCCGCCTTTTTCCAGCTCTTGCCCTTCGCTCCCCACTCACCATTGTCACTTGTAAACACAGAAGCCTTCTGTGTTTACAAAGTCAGCTTTCCTCTTGGTGGCTCACGGATACTTGCCTTCCCTGCATTCAGAGCAAGAACAGGGGAGATACAGATGCAGGTGCAGTGTGGGATGGGGCATCATATGGCAAGATGCACTGTGATCCCTATTAGTGCCTGGGTGCACAGATGCTGACCAATCATTTCCATGCAAGTGAGAGAGAGGTGCAGAGCTGCCTACACTGCCAGGAGGTACTAGAGTCAAGCCAGATAGGTAAGATTCAAGGAAGCTTTTGGGTGGGGGAAGAGATGAGGGCTGTATAGGGAGATGTGTGCACAGGTGGGGGATGGAGGAGAGTGGTTCAGAGGTCAGCGCTGAGAAGGGGTGGAAGTGAGATGTGGGCAGCCTGTGAAAGGGAGCTGAACACTGCACATTGTACACAGCACATCCCCTGAGCTCTGCACTCTGTGCATACAGCACCCCTGAAACTGTACTTTACAAAGCACTCTATATGTAGCACACCCCTGAACCCTACGCTCTGTGTACAGGGCAACCCTAAAACTGTACTCTGTACATAGCGCACCTCTGAACTCTGCACTATGAATGTAGCACACCCCTGAACTCTGCACTGTGTATATAGCGCACCCCTGAACTCTGCACTGTGTATGTAGCACACCCCTGAACTCTGCACTGTGTATGTAGCGCACCCCCTGAACTCTGCACTGTGTATGTAGCGCACCCCTGAACTCTGCACTGTGCATGTAGCGCATCCCTGAACTCTGCACTGTGTATGTAGCGCATCCCTGAACTCTGCACTATGTATGTAGCACACCCCTGAACTCTGCACTGTGTATGTAGCGTACCCCTGAATTCTGCATTATGTACATAGCGCATCCCTGAACTCTGCACTATGTATGTAGCACACCCCTGAACTCTGCACTATGTATGTAGCGCATCCCTGAACTCTGCACTATGTATGTAGCACACCCCTGAACTCTGCACTGTGTATGTAGCGTACCCCTGAATTCTGCATTATGTACATAGCGCACACCTGAATTCTGCACTATGTACATAGCGGACCCCCGAAGTATGCAGTCTGTGCATTGGACACCGCTAAAACTGCACTCTGTACATAGCGCACCCCTGAACTCGGCACTATGTATGTAGCACACCCCCCTAAACTCTGCACTATGTATGTAGCGCACCCCTGAATTCTACATTATGTACATAGCGCACCCCTGAACTCTACATTATGTACATAGCGCACCCCTGAACTCTGCACTATATACGTAGCGGACCCCTGAACTATGCACTCTGTGCATTGCACACCCCTAAAACTGCACTCTGTACCCAGTGCATCCCTGAACTTTGCACATAACACATTCCTGGTATTTATTGCCCCTCCCACTGTTAGTTCAGTTTGGTCACACCCACCGTTTGATACAGTTCGGTGTGGCGGGAGGGAGGGTGTGCTTGAGTTCCTGCATCTATTCCCTGACAAAAAAAGAACCATAGATACATTTATATAGTCTTATATAGTATATAGTACAAATGGCCCTTTGAGGGCAATCATAATGCTGATGCAGCCCACAATGAAACGGAGTTTGACACCCCTGTCCTAATGTGTCCTGGAGCTAAAAAAAAAAAGAATGAATTCACCTTTTCCCAAGATCTTGCAAGACTTCTTGACATCTCACAAGATCTTGCGGTTTGCTGATGAAAGCTCAATGGAAGGCACTAGTGGTGCATCCTTCCTAAGTGGCAGCTGGGAGCTATGTAATCAGTGCTTCAGAAAAAGTGGTAGTAAAAAAAAAAAAAAAATTAAACAGTAAGTTCACATAGAAAATGTGAGTTTTAGAAATGATTGTACAGTGTTATTGATTAATTATGCAGAGCTGAATACATGTGTGCTTTTGCTCTTTTGGAGGGGGGGGGGGGGGGAGTCCATTTTAATGTCAGTTTCCACCCCAGCAGGGTCAGGCTTGTGAAGTAATTGTCTTTTTACAGTTCAGGAAACTAAGAACATTCTCTGTAACTTCCTAAACAGGGTCAGAACTACATTATGATCTAAGCCTTGGAGAGGTAAAATATAGTATTTGTCAGCAAGCTGTCATACAGACTGGGTTTCAGAAGGTATGTCATTCGCATAAATAAACCTTTGAAACTGAAAATTGGGGCTGAGTAATGGAAAAAAACAAAGGAGAAGATAGTTTCTTGGCCATAGCATATAGTATGATGCAGTGTTAATTTGCTGAGCAAACTTAGGAAAAGTAGAAACAATAAATATGATTAGCTGCCATGGCCAGTGTGTCCACTTTTTATATGCAGATTTTTTTTTCCTATAAAGAAGAGAACCATTTTCAAAATGCTGTTTATTTTCCATTCTTACCAAAGTATTTTATGCAGACACCAATGGGAACGAGAAGCACTAGGATGACTGCTAAAAAAAGCACAAAAAACAAAAAGCACATGACTGCGATAAAAAAACACACAAAGTAAATAAATGATAATAATAATTTACAAAACATTATTATTGAATGAAACTATGTAGGGTCCTATTCAGACAGAGGCACATGCTTATCCCTCTACTCGCTCCCAGACAATCTTTTAGAACCACTTTAAATATTAAAATACACAAGCCACCACAGGGAATTACATTGTCCTGATGTACAGATTCAAGCAGGACCCCTTTTACTTACTTGATATTGCAATTGCCCACGATTTAATAGTTTCTGAAATGCAAAACAAAATAAAAAAATAATAATAATCCAGGGTAGAGAAAATACAAATAATATTTTTTTTAAGTTCAAACCACTTTCTGCTATAACAGTATACAGTTTCTATCTTCCACAAAGTTTTCCAAAATCAAGGAGCAGCATGAAATGAATTGCATGCTGCATTCCTTGACAACCTCAGAAGAATGTCTGTCTGGCACAGTTGTCACCAGGACAAGTATAGAGGGGTAAATCTCCTCAGTGGGGACACACAGACAGCTATAGACATCCTGTGCATGGCCAACCGAAAGTGGATATGAGTCATTCGCACCTTCTTTTTCAAAAATGGAAGTTCAATACAATTTTGAATTCTGAGGTTTAGCATTTGGCATGTTGGCTATTCATCTGAATGAGCTATAAAAAAACTCATCAACAGGGGATCTAATTTCTCAATACTCTAAAACTATCCTAATGATAAACTGAAAACTACAGGTTATTCCCAATTTTGAACTATACCACAGGAATGAACCTTAAAGTAGAACCACAGCTTCCCATTTGAAAAAAAAAAAAATGTGCTGCAGCACTAAATTATATGTGCAAGTCCAGGATTATGGGGTATACCCAGGTGTATGAAACTGTCCTCCTCAGCATTCAAACTTCAACAGACAGGGTAAGAAGATGGCACCCAACCACACCTGTCAAATGCCTCCACTCCACAGCTCAGCTGAGACAGTGTCCAAAGGCTGTGAAACGTTCAGAAAGCATTAGTGTGGTAACAATGGTGATGGGTTCCAGGCGGTGGCTCACCATTTCTCAAACACTTGGGTATTCCATATACATACACTATATTGACAACAGTATTGGGACACCCCTCCAAATCATTGGATTCAGGTGTTCCAATCACCTCCATGGTCACAGATGTACAAAATCAAGCACCTAGGCATGCAGACTGCTTCTAGAAACACTTGTGAAAGAATGGGTCGCTCTCAGGAGCTCAGTTGTGCCATGATTTGTTGCCATCTGTGCAATAAATCCATCTGTGAAATTTCCTTGTTGCTAAATATTCCACAGTCAACTGTTAGTGGGATTATAACAAAGTGGAAGCAACTGGGAACAACAGCAACTCAGCCACCAAGTGGTAGGCCACGTAAAATGACACAGCAGGGTCAGCGCATGCTGAAGCACACAGTGCGCATAAGTCACCAACTGTCTGCAATAGCTAAAGGGTCAATAGCTAAAGACCTTCAAACTTTGTGTGGCCTTCAAATTAGCACAACAACAGTGCGTAGAGAGCTTCATGGAATGGTTTTCATGGTATGACATCATCAGGAGCGGATAAGAAGATTGATCACGGCATCATCTAGTCTCACATTGGATGTGGATGGGGAAAGTTTCTCACATTGGGACTTTAAAAATTCAAATGTTGTTAGTGGTAGACTGAGACTTTAAAACTCGCATACAAGTGCGCTGTGTTTATGTATATATATGGTTTAATGTTTTGAATGCAACTGGTTTATATTGGGAGAATTGATGTTTATGACTGGTACACTAATTGAACAATATTTCACTAATGTAACACAATTGACAGTATTGGTCTAAGCACGCAGGGTATATAACCATTTCCCCTTTTATAAGGTTGTATCAAGACCCAGAGGAGGAGGGGCACATTTTAAGTTTATATGATATAGAGGTACATGCTTATGTGTGGGCCACTACCACGAATGTAGTGTGCACATTCACTCACAAGTGGCAGCACAGCATTTATTTATGCTTGTTTTCACACATTTGGTTGTATTCACACATTTTTGGTATTGCTAGTAGCTGCCAGTTTATTACCACATTAACCACAGTCCACTGCACAGGCTTTACTTACAGTATATTTACTTTAAAGGATGCCTTTCAAGAGTAAAAAATGGAAGTCGCAATTGCGGAGCGTTCTTTCTAAAAAAGCCTTATGCTTAGTCGTCATGCTAAACCAACAGCTAAAAGCCCAACTCCCTTACTTGAGGCATTCCCATAGTAGTATTTTATGCTTTTTTTAAAAGATACAAAATGTACAAGTCTAAAGAAAAACAGTGTGAGATTTCCTCTCATTGCCCAATGCTCTTTCTAAAAGGGTATGCACAGAACAGTGGCATATACAGTTGTGTTCATAATAATAGCAGTGTGTTGAAAAAAGTGAATAAAGCTCAAAATCCTTCTAATAGCTTTTATTTCCATACACACAAATGCATTGGGAACACTACACATTCTATTCCAAATCAAAACATGAAGAAAAATAGATCAAATTTGTGTTGTTCCTCTAAAAAAAAAAAATGAAGAAAAGTGAATATTATTATCCAAGATGTTGCACGTTTACTGGTGTGTTTGGGGTGGTTGTCTTGTTGGAACACCCATTTCAAGGGCATTTCCTCTTCAGCATAAGGCAGCATGACCTCTTCAAGTATTCTGATGTATTCAAACTGATCCATGATCCCTGGTATGCGATAAATAGGCCCAACACCGTAGTATGAGAAACATCCCCATATCATGATGCTTGCACCACCATGCTTCACAGTCTTCACAGTGTACTGTGGCTTGAATTCAGTGTTTGGGGGTCGTCTGACAAACTGTCTCCGGCCACTAGACCCAAAAAGAACAATCTTACTTTCATCAGTCCACAAAATGTTGCGCCATTTCTCTTTAGGCCAGTCAATGTGCTCTTTGGCAAATTGTAACCTCTTCAGCACATCTTTTTTCCAACAGTGGGACTTTGCGGGGGCTTCTTGCAGATAGCTTGGCTTCACATAGGCGTCTTTCTAATTGTAACAGTACTCACAGGTAACTTTACACCTTCTTTCATCTTCCTGGAGCTGATTGTTGGTGGAGTCCTTGCCATTTTGGCTATTCTTATATCCATTCGAATGGTAGTTTTTCGCTTTCTTCCATGTCTTTCAGGTTTTGGTTGCCATTTTTAAGCATTTGCGATCATTTTAGCTGAGCAGCCGATCATTTTCTGCACTTCTTCTTTATATGTTTTCCCCTCTGCAATCAACTTTTTAATCAAGGTACGCTGTTCTTCTGAACAATGTCTGGAACGACCCATTTTCCTCAGAATTTCAGAGAGAAATGCACTGTAACCAGCATGTACAACATTTGCTGCCTTCCTTCCTTAAATAAGGGCAGTAATTGCCACCTGTTTTTCAAAGAATGAATGACCTCACTAATAGAACTCCACACTGCTATTATTTTGAACATGCCCCTTTCAATTAGTGATTCAATTACACAGAATCAGCAGCATGCATGTCATGACTGTTGGGTCTGTTGGATTTCTATTACTCTACTACACCTGCTAGGAAATTATTTGCCATGTAGAAATATCATTTCTACCAAAAACAGTGATTGATCCGGTTAGTGATGTCTGACTGCTATTATTTTGAACACAACTGTATATCTTTGCATTGCTCCATGTAATGAAAGCAGATCATACACAGGAAATTACTTACAATATATGTCATAGCAAAATACAAAAAAAACATATTTAGTACATTTCTGCACATTTCCCCCATCATATCCCCTTTATACATGCTGCAAGTAAAAAAAAAATAACTGTTGATATGCCAGAAATATACAGTAGTAATTTCTTATTTTCTTCTTAAACATGACAACACAGCATCAAAATTTCTAAGTAGAGATGGGGTTTGAATCTGCAGTGTGATTAGGTTGGTACACATAGGGGGGGTTTGAGATTCTCAGTTTCTGCAAATCGTACCATAAATTCATCAGAATCATAAATTTCAATCTTCCCTTCCAAGTTTTAAAGGACCTATAATGCTGTGTCTGACCATTCAGCTATGCTCAGCAGGGTTGAAATGGTCACAACTGGGGTCTTTGATATGTGCTGGTCCCCTCATTATAACGGAGCAGGGCTTTTTTTTCAGCAGGAACGTGGGGAAACACAGCTCCGGTACCTTCAGCACTAAATGTATGTAATTGCGGGGGGTGCTGGGGAGTGCTGGAGGGTCTATTGATATTGGCTTCCTGAGGATCTATAGTCCCTGGGGGAGTTCTATTTTTGCGTTGTTGCTGGTGGGGAGATGTCTTATGTTGCTGGGGGGTCAATTGCTGCTGGGAGGCATCTACTGTACCTTTGAGGGAGAGGTCTATTGAGGCTGGGAGATCTGTTGTTGCTTGCTGCTGAGGTTCTGTTGCTGGGGGAGTCTATTGTTTTGGGGGATCTAATGTTGCTGGGAGAATCTATTGTTGCTGGCTGAAGGGGGATTTATGTTACTAGTGTTCATGTTATGATGAACAAATTCCAAAACAAATTACTTAGCACCACAAAATAATACTATTCTCAAAAAGGGCAGTACTGGGAGGTGGGTAGGGGGGAGTGGAAAAAAGGGACCGTGCTTGAAGAGTGGGGTGATTCAAAAGAGGGGAATTCCTGCACCTATTCACTGAGAAAAAAAGCCCTGTAAACGTGGATTCCCAGCATTCATTGTCAATACATTTATGTAGTTTAGGAAGAGTCTGTGTAGAGAGAGTTAGTTGATATGTGGTAGTCTATTAAGGTTCACTGCAAAGTGGGCTCCAGCAATCAAGAGAGGTGGATGATGAGGCAACAGACCATTCATTGGTGCCACCAGCTGTAGAGGAGGAAAGTTCTGAGGAAAAATCTGCTTATATACTGTCCAGCCTTTAATTACACTCACATTTTTTATGTGTTGCCTATTGAAATGCTCACGTATTGTCCTGACAATGGTCAGTTTCTACTAAGCACATACCTGTGGTCTATATTTTGAATATTCTAGGAATAATTGGGGATAGGAATTCTGAAATTGGGGATAGGGGGTGGATGAGATCATGACGTGGGGTTCTGAAGTTTTTTTTCTGCACTCTGTTTTGACAGAGTGCTTTTTCCGCTGCAGGCTGAAAAAGGCGTTCAGCTGACCGGACAGACTTTCTGGCTTTTGACCCTTTAGCTGGCATGCGGTGACGCACTTCCGGCGCAGATGCCATCTTACTACACCCATGCAACTACACCCAGTACATGAGGTTTCAAATGCTTATAGAGATGTAAAGGAATGTGAGTTCAAATTTTTGGAAAGTTTGGCTTTATTCTTCATACATTAAATAGTATTATGCTATGGGAGATTCTGCTTGTGTTTTTTAATGAGAAAACTGGCCACACCATACCTATCTGCCTGGAAAGGAGCGTGCCACTATTATGCTTTATCCCTAAGGGGGAGATCGCTGCAGGGAGAGGGACGCGGTGACAGAGGAGTCTTATTCATGGAGGATCCAGTTTG
Source organism: Staurois parvus (assembly GCA_951230385.1). Taxonomy (NCBI): domain Eukaryota; kingdom Metazoa; phylum Chordata; class Amphibia; order Anura; family Ranidae; genus Staurois; species Staurois parvus. Next base: position 63,581 of record CATNWA010019712.1, on the reverse strand, counting down.
GTGATCCTACAGGTGTTTTGGCCCTTTGCGGGTCGAAGCAAGGTGAGTGGGTATTACAGCTATCTGTGGATATTTTTTTGTGGTCACCACATCCATCACCCATGTGCACGGGTGCTTTATACATTGGACTAAGAGGTGTTTAAACACCAATTTGGACATTTGTTCACTTATTTTCATTTTATACAGTTTTTCTTAGAGTCATGCGTTTATTATTTTTTATGCATATTTATTTTATATAGTGTGACACAGGTATTTACACTATTACGTTCATTGTCACGTGTGTGTTTTGTTCAGGGGCGGACTGACCATTCGGAAACTCGGGCACTGCCCGAGGGCCCGGGGTCAGTAAGGGGCCCCATGAGATACCCCTGGTACCTTTCATAGGCTTTTTTGGGTGTGGTTTGAGTGTGGGAGAGGACACAGGGGCCTCATGATCCCCTATTGCCTGGGGGCCCCATGAATTGTCAGTCCTCCCCTGGTTTTGTTTACACAATTTTTTGTGTTTGAGCTTATATTTTATCGGGGAGTGTTTTTTGGGATTATTGAGATTTGGGAGGTTTTGCACTTTTTGGATTTATGTACGTTGTTCATTTGTCTTCAGTCCCATTTTGGACAGAGTGTATGCACTAGTCCCATTTGGACTATCCTATACAGGTGAAACTCGAAAAATTAGAATATCGTGCAAAAGTTCATTTATTTCAATAATGTGACTTAAAAGGTGAAACTAATATATGAGATAGACTCATTACATGCAAAACAAGATAGTTCAAGCCGTGATTTGTCATAATTGTGATGATTATGGCTTACAGCTCATGAAAACCCCAAATCCACAATCTCACAAAATTAGATTACATACAATCAATAGAACAAGGATTATACATAGAACAATATCAGACCTCTGAAAAGTAGAAGCATGCATATGTACTCAGTACTTGGTTTGGGCCCCTTTTGCAGCAATTACTGCCTCAATGCGGCGTGGCATGGAAGCTATCAGCCTGTGGCACTGCTGAGGTGTTATGGAAGACCAGGATGCTTCAATAGCAGCCTTCAGCTCTTCTGCATTGTTCGGTCTGATGTCGCTCATCTTTCTCTTGGCAATGCCCCATAGATTCTTTATGGGGTTCAGGTCAGGCAAGCTTGCTGGCCAATCAAGCACAGTAATCCCACGGTCATTGAACCAGGTTTTGGTGCTTTTGGCAGTGTGGGCAGGTGCCAAGTCCTGCTGGAAAATGAAGTCAGCATCCCCATAAAGCTCGTCTGCGGAAGGAAGCATGAAGTGCTCCAAAAATCTCCTGGTAGACGGCTGCGTTGACCCTGGACTTAATGAATCACAGTGGACCAACACCAGCAGATGACATGGCTCCCCAAATCAACACAAACTGTGGAAACTGGACTTCAAGCATCTTGCAGTGTGTGCCTCTCCATTCTTCCTCCATACTCTGGGTCCTTGGTTTCCAAATGACATGCAAAAGTTGCTCTCATCAGAAAGAGAGACTTTGGACCACTGAGCAACAGACCAAGTCTGTTTTTTTTAGCCCAGGTAAGACGCTTTTGACGTAATTTGTTGTTCAGGAGCGGCTTGAGAAGAGGAATACGACATTTGAAGCCCATGTCCAGGATCGTCTGTGTGTGGTGGCTCTTGATGCACTGACTCCATCCTCAGTCCACTCCTTGTGAAAGTCCCCAACACTTTTGAATGGCCTTTTCCTGACAATCCTCTCCAGGCTGCGGTCATCCCTGCTGCTTGTGCACCTTTTTCTTCCATACTTTTCCCTTCCACATAACTTTCTATTAATGTGCTTTGATACAGCACTTTGGGAACATCCAACTTCTTTTGCAATGACCTTTTGAGGCTTTCCCTCCTTATGGAGGGTGTCAGTGATGGTTTTCTGCACAACTGTCAGGTCAGCAGTCTTTCCCATGATTGTAATTCCTACTGAACCAGACTGAGAGGCCATTTAAAGGCTCAGGAACCCTTTGCAGGTGTTTATGGCTTAATTAGCTGATTAGAGTGGGACACTTTGAGCCGAGAATATTGCACCTTTTCACAATATTCTCATTTTCTGAGATTGTGGAATTGGGGTTTTCATGAGCTGTAAGCCATAATCATCACAATGATGACAAATCACAGCTTGAACTATCTTGCTTTGCATGTAATGAGTCTATCTCATGTATTAGTTTCACCTTTTAAGTTGTATTACTGAAATAAATGAACTTTTGCACGATATTCGAATTTTTCAAGTTTCACCTGTATTTGAATGTTCACCATCACTTTCAGATTCTAATTAGGATCAATTCACACACACAATTTATGATTGTTTTTTTTTATTATTGTTTTAGACACTTTTGATTGTTATCACTTTGTGGATTGATATTCACTTCCTTCACTAAAAGATCCCTGGAGGATCAAGTCACTTTCGGACACTACAGTAGTATTGTTTGGTGTTTATGAGGATCAAGTCACATATACAACACATTGTTCTTGTATAGTATTTTATTTTTTTGTTATTTTTCACTTATAACACTGTTCAACAGGTAAAAAGTTTTGGGCATAAAATTAGCTAATCTTACATAATTTTGGGGTGCTGAAAACGAAAATGACCCTAAAAAATGTTGATTGGCTCTAGTTTCCATGATATATTCACCCATCTAATGACGTAAGCCATTCAAAATTATGATGCAACTTCAGCTGCATATTGCGCAATTGATACTGGTGACCAATAGAAAATTGCATGTATACTGAGATGATGCAATATTAGCCTTTAATTGCATCACTTCACTGCATAAAAAGCTGCAGTATCTGTAGCTGATTGTAGTTCGACAGCGTCTTTACATTTCGTTTTATGCTTATATAGGCTACTCAGTAATGCCTCGAACTTGTGTGAATAAAGCAGATAATTTCTGCTATATCTGCGGTGAAATAACTTTTATCTCACAAAAAAGGAGGATAACAGGAATGATTAAGAAAGCCTACAACTTGTATTTTGGCTGCAAGATAGGAGACCAGGACAAGAGCTGGGCACCACATATATGCTGCAGTTCTTGTGGGACGGCACTGGAGCAATGGTTGAATGGAAAAAAGGCATCTATGCCTTTCGCTGTGCCAATGATTTGGAGAGAGCCAACAGATCATGTTAGTAATTGTTACTTTTGTATGGTGCCTCCAATTGTAAAAGGGCTAAATAAGAAGAAAAAGTTATCTGTGCACTATCCAAATATTCCATCGGCAATACGTCCAGTTCCTCATGGAGAGGGGCTACCAATTCCTAAAGCACCAGAATCCTTCGTGGTTGAGTCAAGTGAGGAAGAACCTGAAGCGTGTAGTCACGTGCAGTTGTAAGAGATAGCCCTTTCCTCGAATACAAGAGAAAAGCCAAGAGAAGCAAAACCGACACAAACTGAAGACAAAACTAGTGAGAATCCTAAGTATTAAAATGATTCAACTTAGCTTATGGCTATAATTTTTCTTGGTAATCCTATGCAATATATTATGCCATTTAGGCTTTGTTATGTAGTCAATATCACTTGCTTTATATTTGTGGAAAGACATCTATCTATATAATTATTGTGCATTATGTAGTCATTACGCCTATAGTAGAAAAACTTTCCGTTTACAGAAAAAACTAGAGCCAATTGACAAATTTCATTGTTATATTTGAACTCAGAATGTGAAATTCATTAAGAAATGGATCCTTTTGTTTCCAAAAACTGGCAAAAAATAAAAATTTGTTGAACAGTGTAATTATTTTGTGTATTCCTGGTATGTTATCCACGTATGTATGAATTATTCATTATAGATAGCGCTACATCATTTACTGTGCATTTTGTACTAGTAAACTGTTGTGCCACTGGCCAATTTTACAACATTGAGGGCTTTAGCTTTTATTTCTTTTAACTGGAATCTTTTCTATAGCATGTAGGTCTGCTGTGACTGCTACTTCCTCTGGTCTATTCAGGCCTGTTACTGCTTGATAGAAAAAATAATCATGTGTCATTGCCAAACTACTGCTAAATAGGGGTGCCACCTTATCCCTTTAAACCCATAATAATTACACAGTTTCTGAGGTTGAATGCAGATAAGGCACTAACCCTAGGTTCACACCTAAGCGTTTTCCGCAGCGTTTTGCAGAAATGCAGTACAGTCCATTTAACATTATTTCCTATGGGACATGTTCATATCTCCACAGTTTCACTTGGTGCGTTTTTTGGAAACGGTCAGGGACTTTTTTGAACGCAAAAAGTTGCATCTTTGGTTCTATAGACGTCAATGGAAATGCTGCAGAAAATCATGTAGTGCATTTTTTTTACTGCATTTTGTATGTGTTTTGTATTTTAAAAGTCTAGGAACAAGAAAAATTTAAAAAAGTAATTAAAAAAAAAAAACGCATAAAAATGCAGGTGCAAAAATGCAAACAGCAATGCGAAACAGGTCAAACACAACCTGCATAGGTGTGAACCTGGCCTAAGTGAGTTTAATTACCACCTTAATCGGCCACAGAACCTGTGTAATTAATATGTGTTTGGTTTTAAAAGGATGAGGTGGCAACCCTACTGCTAAAGCCTGTTTGAACAAGGCCTTTACCTCCGGTTCACATATATGCGGCCATGTGGGCCGCGTTTTGCACGGGCACGAGAGCTCATTCATTTGAATGGACTCCTGTGCCCGAGACACGCAGGGAAGAAGTCCCTGCACTTCTTTGGAAAACGCAGCCCGAACGGGAGCCTTGGTTCCCAGAACGGTTGCGTTTTCCAGTGCGGGCGGAGTGCCACTAGAACTAGTGGCACCCGCCCGCGGGTCCACATTTCTCTGTGTGGGTGGTGCAGCTCCATGGATTTTCACAGCAGCACCACCCGCACAGATGTGAACCTAGGGTAAAGCAAATGTCAGCTCCAGTTTGGGAAGGTTAAACATAGATATTATTCAAAGTGTTGACTGTCGCTTTAAATATGCTGGTAACAGATTTTAGTAGCCTCCACCAATAATTGAAGCTTGCGGGAAACCATCTGAACCTTGCTAGCAGTTTATTTAAAGTTTTTAAAGTGGAACTTCACTCTCTTATTCAACATTAACTATTTTTAATTCTTCTGCTGCAAGCATTAGTAAATAGAGAGAAACGATATCATATTTACTTGTTTTAAACTTTTTTTTAAACATTTCTTCAACTACTTCCTGATTTCCATGTCTTGGGTAAGGATGACATACATCCCAGGTGTCTTCAGGAGGGGAGGAGGGGTTTTCTCAGCTAAGCACACCCTCCTGTCTGCATACCTGAGCTAAGGGCAGATGGATTCCAGGAAGTTATGCTACATGAATCTTCTACTCTTACTCAAGATGGCCCTGGCCTGAAATGCAAGGGGGTGTTCTTCAAAGTGATTTCTCAGCAAAATAAATTATGCAGACATAGATGGATGGATGAGATAGAGTGCCATCTAAATAATTAAAGTACCTGCCTGAAACAATTATGCAGATCAAAATAAAGATTGTGTTCTAGTTTAGAAAAGTGATTCAGGAAAATACACTGGCCATTCCCTGCCCACACAGTACCACTCACTATGTGCTCTGCGAATGTCAGGTTGGTGGCTACATTGTTCTCACTCACAGCAGTTTCTGCACATAGTGACCCCAGATATTCCCACTTCCTTGAATGGGTTGACCATAGAGGAAAGCGATTTCATATTCAAAACCATGGAAATCATAAATAAATACAATTGCAATACAACTGAGCATTAGAAATAGAAATATAATTGTATTGGTGTAGCTACAGATTGGCTTTCATTTCTTACCAATTCTTTCTGAGCAGTTATTCAGAAAGGATGCATTAATTCCTTCTGTATATTTGTATATTTTGGTGTTTTCCCCCAATTAAAACTTCAGTTTGGTCTGATGGAACCTTAGGTTTACATACCTAGAGTTGGTGTCTTAGTCTCTGCAGGTAATGATGATAATGGCGTTGTAGGTTCTGTAGATAATGATGATAATGATGTTGTAGTCTCTGTGTAATTGTGGAGAAAAAAATAATGCAAGTTAAAAAAAACACCTATGTACCCTTAGCCTAGGTTCACACTACAGCGGTGCAGTAAATCCAATGTGATTCACACAGGAACTGCACCGTACTCCTGAGCAGATCACATGCGATTTGTGTGTGGTGCAATCAGAGACATACATTTTGTATGGCTCTATTCGTACCGCACTAAGAACGTGCAGGCCCCTTTTTTGGTCCACACTAGAATCGGATCGCATGGGTATTCACATCTATGCAATACGATTCTGCACATCGCACCGCGTTTTGCAGACCGATTTCGGGGTGTTGTTAACTTAATATACACACTCGCATTGGTTTGTATGCACGGGGTGCGATTGTGATGCGGTGCGGAATTCACGCTGAAAACGCTGCAAAATACCACACTGCATCAGTGGGAACCAGGGCTCAACAATAAAACTTTTGAACACTGCAAAATGTTTTTATTTCCCACAATTCTTTACCAGAGTTGATGGAATTGCCTTAAAGTGGTTGTAAACCCTTATATACAGTGCCTTGAAAAAGTCTTCCTCCCCCTTGATATTTTCCACATTTTGTCATGCACAACTAAAAACGTAAATGCATTTTATTGGGATTTTTATGTGATAGACCGACACAATGTGGCACATAATTGTGAAGTGGAAGGAAAATGATAAATGGTTTTCAAAATGTTTTACAAATAAATATCTGAAAAGTGTGGTGGCATTTGTATTCAGCCCACCGGAGTCAATATTTTGGGGATGTCTCTACCAGCTTTGCACATCTAGAGAGGGACATTTCTGTCCATTCTTCTTTGCAAAATAGCTCAAGTTCTGTCAGATTAGATGGAGAGCGTCTGGGAACAGCAATATTCAAGTCTTGCCACAGATTCTCAATTGGATTTAGGTCTGGACTGTGACTGGGCCATTCTAACACATAAATATGCTTTGATCTAAACCATTCCATTGTAGCTCTGGCTGGATGTTTAGGGTCATTGTCCTGCAGGAAGGTGAATCTCCACCCCAGTCTCAAGTCTTTTGCATACTCTAACAGCTTTTCTGCTATGATTGCCCTGTATTTGGCTCCATCTTCCCATCAACTCTGACCAGCTTCCCTTTCCCTGCTGAAGAAAAGCATCACCAAGCCATATTTGTGGCGTACACGACTAATAGTTGTCCTGTGGACAGATTCTCCCACCTGAGCTGTGGATCTCTGCAGCTCCTCCAGAGTTACCATGGGCCTCTTGGCTGCTTCTCTAATTAATGTTCTCCTTGCTCGGCCTCTCAGTTTAGGTGGATGGCCATGTCTTGGTAGGTTTTCAGTTGTGCCATACTCTTTCTATTTTCAGATGATGGATTAAACATTGCTCCGTGAGATGTTCAAAGCTTGGGATATTTTTTAATAACCTAACCCTGCTTTTAAACTTCTCCACAACTTTATCCCTGACCTATCTAGTGTGTTCCTTGGTCTTCATGATGCTGTTTGTTCACTGATGTTCTCTAACAAACCTCTGAGGGCTTCACAAAACAGCTGTATTTATAATGAGATTAAATTACACACAGGTAGATAGGGTATTTACTAATTAGGTGACTTTTGAAGGCAGTCGGTTTCACTAGATTTTAGTTAGGGGTATCAGAGTAAAGGGGGCTGAATACAAATGCACGCCACACTTTTCAGATATTTATTTGTAAAGTATTCTGAAAACCATTTATCATTTTCCTTCCACTTCACAATTATGTGCCACTTTGTGTTGGTCTATCACATAGTTATTATAGGTAAAGTTGATCCAGGGAATATCCAATTGCCTCTCGGGGGATCAGGAAGGATTTTTTTTTTCCTAGCAGGAGCAAATTGGATCATGCTTTGCTGGTTTTTTTTTGCCTTCCTCTGGATCAACTGTGGGTATAGGGTTATAACTTTTTTTTTTCTATGGTTGAACTGGGTGGAGTTTTGTCTTTTTTCAGCCAGACTAATTATGTAACATAAAATCCCAAGAAAATATATTTACATTTTTGGTTGTAACATGACAAAATGTGGAAAATTTCAAGGGGTATGAATATTTTTTCAAGGCACTGTATATCCAGTGCAGTGACTGGCCTTTTACACAGAGATGAAACAAATCCTCTTACTTATGTTGTACCTGTTTATCTGCAGTCTTCCTTCTCTACATTTGTTCAAAGTCCAACATTTATGAAGCTTGTCTGAGCTCCCGTCACCTTTTTTTTCTCGGTGTCAGGAACAATTGTCAGAAAATGACTCATGCAAATAGCAGAGGAATGAAGCAGATCTGGGTTGAGACAAGTACACATTATAGAGGGATATGCTTTGTTCATATTTCATGTCAGAGGTTTACAACTACTTTAAAGTATAGCCCAAAGTTTTTTCTGGATAGAGAAAGGAAAATTTAAGATCCTTGTTAAATAAGTTTTGTTGTGGGTCATGTTGTGGAAAATTCCCCACACTTTCTGTTTTAGTCTTGGAGCAGAATTTGAAAGAAAATCTCTACAAAGTGAGGGGCATTTCCCCCTTAGATAGTTGTCACTAGAGCGATTGTACCCATGAAAAGATGTTTTTCTTACCTCCTGGGGCAACTCCAAAAATTTTGATTTATCACCACTTTCTATATCAGAGACAAATAGAGAGAGTGGATTTCCCCAGCGAGGACACAGAAAACAATAAAAACCTTACAGAGGTCCTAGCCCTTCCCTACTTTATCATATAACTAAAGAAAAAGTTTTATCTTTTCATACATATTAAGGAAGCACCCTAGAACTAGTTTAAAAAGGGATGCCTGTTTCCTAGCTCTAGGATACACTGAAAACTATGGATGTCTGATTGTTTTCAATGCTACAACCAGGGCTGGATCTAGCCTATGTGATCTGGGGGTGCAGTAAAAAAGTCAGGGGGTATTTCATCACTGTGAGTCACTGGCAGCCTGTCACACAGGGACAGAGATGCAGGGAACCAGTATTTCCTGTTCACTCAGCACACTTCGGTACCACAAACCATGGCCAGCAAATAATATCTGACAGGTAGTGCAGAAGCGGTGCAGGAATGAACAGGAAACACAAGTATGTATTAGGCTGTTATTAGATTAGAATGAATAAAGAGAATATGTGCCATTTAGAGCCCCCTTTACATCAGGAGTTCTCATCGATTGTCTCTCTTTACATCAGGGTCCCCATCAGAGCCCTTCCCTTACACCAGGGTCCCCATCACAGTGCTTTCTTACATGGATTGTCCCCATCAGAATGTCCCAATAAATGCAGTGTCTCCATGTCTCACCTTAAATCATTTCTCCCATCAGACTGGCTAATGGATCAGTGGATGCACTATCAGAGATCTAGGAGGGTGCACAAACAAATTCTTGGGAGGAAATAGCCCAGTCCACCCCAGCAACCTCCTTTATCTGGGCCTGGCTACAAGCTGAATGGAATCTCAATGGTTAAATGTAGAGTACAATACAAATATATACTGAATGTAGTTCATGTACTGTAACTATATCCATAGTCATTAAAACGGCTTTGGTCGTAAAAAAAAAACATGATACTTTACGGGTTTTCAAAAGGTTTCCACACTTTTTCTTATTAAATAGAATTTAAAGAAGGGGAAGAAATTTTTTATAGAACCCTCGTACATGTTACCAGGAAGCAATTATAGCAAAATGTCAGATATTCTTCTATGGCTCCATGCTCTCTGACTGTGTGTAGTCAGTCTGGTTGGACCACCATGTAATAAAAGAAGATGGTAGCTCAATTTTCATATGTTATTGTTTTTACATAACAGCATACTTAAATGAAGTCTTACCTGGTGTGCCATTTCTTTTTAGAATAGGAATTAACTCCTTTCTGAAGTCTTTCCAGAGCTGCACAACAATATATTTTAGCACCTCCATAAGGCCATCAGAGCTAACAGTCATGTTTTCAGGTACAACAGGATGAATGAGAATGGGCAAAACTTTTGTGTCATTCTTTGTTAACTGTCTGCCATTGAGTACATATTGGGCATCCACAGTAGTTACATTCCCATCTTCATCGAGTTTCAAGACCAAATGAAGCCAGAGATGGTCATCTGCAGAAAAGAACAAGATAGGAAAATAAGGTCTGCTCAGTCCATCTGATCATCATTTCCTACACAGTAACTTGCAATGCACTTACACCTGAGAAACACATACATGTCTTTTTGTACATCTGGAACTGCTATGATATTATGGGGTTGACTTACTAAACCTGGTGAGTGCAAAATCTGGTGCAGCTGTGCATGGTAGCCAATCAGCTTTTAGCTTGAGCTTGTTCAATCAAGCGTTGACAATAAAACCTGGAAGCTGACTGGTTTCTATGCCAAGTTGCACCAGATTTTGCACTCGCCAATTTTAGTAAATCAACCCCTATGTGTCCAAAGGCAAGTTCCATCACATCCTGATTGGAAAACGAAAATACACTGCTTTCATATAAATATGTGTTTAATAACTTAAAAAATGTTACCATAGCTTCAGTTTGCAGCAAAAATTTACCTTGCCCCTCTACTGAAATACACTAAACAGCATAAAACCAAGTAAGAAATACACTGACCACAGGGTGTGAAACCAAGAATGGATTACATTTCATTGCCAGGACAGTCTGCGGCATCTTTGTATTCAGTGTCATGCAATATATACACAGAGTTTTACCTTTCTACATAACCAAGTATGTTCACTTACTAACCTGAACTAAGGTTGTGAAGACTTTGCAAGGATACCAGGTTGCTTTTCATGCTGTTTCTTCTGCTTCTCACAAAATGCTGTCAAATTCCCAACAAGAAACCTGCTATAGGTTTGATGGTGAACTCTATCTTGAGTACAATTATGGGAGCACAGAAAATACCCATTGCCAGTCTGGAGGGTGCAATTTAGATATGCTGCAGTTAGCATAAAAGACGTCAAGATTTACGATGTGACCTTCTGATAGAAAAAAAAGAACAAATATGAAATAAAAGACAGATGAGAGCAAATGTAAAAATAGCAGGCACAAAAACAGACTCACTTGGACATTTTAATTTGAAAATTTGTTTTAGACTGTGACAGGGTTAAGAACTCTGTTGGGTTTAGTGTTTGTGTTGCTGTTGGAGAAATTTCCTTCAACATGGGCATCAACCTTCCCTCGCTCCATCCAGAACAATAAGTCCCAGTGAAGTTAGATTCAACTGCCTCAGAAGTAGCTTGATGTTTATGTAGAGGAGAATTTTTTGCTTCTAAGACTGCAAGACAATGAGCCTTGATAAAAAAAAAAAACCTACAATGGATTTTGGTCATTTTTTAATTATTTATTTTAAAGAAATCCATCATATATGTTCCACCAGCTGATACTCATCTTTGTTGTGACTCCCCAAAGCACCATTCGTATATAGGAGCCTGAACTATTGAGGTGCTTAACCAATAATTTAGTCAACAAAAGAGACAGAAGAAAACATTTAAAAACAAGATAGGAGCTCTATTCATTGTCCAGATTTTAGACTCCATTATTTCCTGATATATTTACCTGACTAAAGCATGTTTTAAAATTCTACTGTATATCTTATTTGTGACCAGGGCTTTCTTTTAGCATTAGATGTGTGTAATGCCAAGTGGTGCTAAGGCATGCTGGAGGGTCTACTAATGTTGGCTGCTGGGGGATCTATTGTCGCTGGTAGGGATCTATTTTTGTGTGAAGGTCTATTGTTTCTGATAGGATATATATTGTTGCTGGGAGATCAATTGCTGCTGGGAAGAAACTACTGTTGAGGGAGAGGTCTATTGTTGCTGGCTGCTGGAGGGTCTATTGATGCTGGTTACTGGGAGATCTGTTGTTGCTGCTAGGGTGGATTCTTCATTTCTGGGGTGGCATTTTGTTGTGGGTGGCCCATTGTAGCAGGGTGGGGGGGTCTATTGTTGATGGGGTGGGGTCTATTATTGCTGATGGTGGGGTTTTTATTGTTGCTAGGGGGGGTCCATTGTTGCTGGAGGGATCTCTTTTACTGCTTTTCTTGTTATTATTATAGTGTTACTAATCCCAGTCCATGCATTCACAATATCTGGTCTCTCACAGTACACAGAACATGGAAATGCAATTATTTTAATAAATATAAGCGGCTAAATACCTTTTCTCATCAGCAGTATATATCAGTCTTTTGACTTCAGCAGAACACATGTTAAAGCTTGTAGGAAGAGTTTTCTTTCTGCTCTAGAAGGATGCAAAACCCCTAACCTCTGTCTGGACAGTGCTGATTGGCCCCGTACTGATCCCATGCACTCTCCCAAGAAAAAAAAAAGAACCTCTCTAGCAATACACACCAAACTAAGCATGTGCATGTGGCTATGGTTCAGTCTGTCTTATCAGGAGATAAGACATGGGCATTTGAACAAGAAGAGGGGCAGAGAAGAAAGGGCCTTTTTACACAATGCAGAGGATTAACCCCTTAGGTTCCACAATGAGTATAACAAGCATGCTTTTCTGCATATACAGACTAATTTTACTGTTGTTGGTTTAGTAACACTTCACCAAATTCCATAAAAAGTATTTAGCACCAGAAAATGTTACTTGGTATCATTTTGTGCATTCTCCAAAAAGGGGCGGTACTGGGAGGTGGCTAGGGGGTGGAGACAAGGGGTGACTCAGAAGGGGGGAGTTCCTGCACCTACTCTCTGAGGAAAAAACCCTGGTTATCACCATATTAAAGACATAAAACAGGCACTAAAGCAATATACATTCTGTTAACAGCTAAAACACCTCAATTAACATGATGTTATCTCTCGCACACCAGCAATAAATTGAAGTTTATCAGTGTGTGATTTATAGGGGTTATTTTTTTAAACTGGAGAGTACAAAATCTGGTGCAGTTCTTCATAGAAACCAATCAGCTTCAAGGTTTTGTTGTCAAAACATAACTGAACAAGCTAAAGTTAGTAGCTCATTGGCTACCATGTAGAGCTGCAACAGATTTTGCACTCTTCAGTTTCAGTAAGTCAACCCCATTGAGTCATATATGTCACTTTTTTTTTTCTTACTAGAGTTACACTTTAGGGAAGATTCACTAAAGCTGGAGCACTCAGAATCTGGTGCAGCTGTGCATGGTAACCAATCAGCTTCTAACTTCAGTTTGTTCAATTACGTTTTTGCAATAAAACATGGAAGTTGATTGGTTTCTATGCAGAGTTGCACCAGATTTTGCACTCTCCAGTTTTAGTAAATAACCCCACAGCTTTAGAAGGGCTTATTTCAAGGGATAGAAGGGACAGATAAAAAGCTATAGTAATACATTCGGGTCCCTGGTTGAATCTTGTCACAGCTTTGTGGGCCTAATACCATATACATTTCCTGTTTCAAAATAGCATAGTATATTACATTGGTCTCCAAACTGTGTCCCGAGGTCCAGATGTGGCCCCATACTAATGGTGGGGCACTACATCTCCTCCTACTGACCACCAACCTTGAGACCATGTTTATTCTCACTGATGCTGTCCCCAATTACATTTTCTACCCTTACTGGCCACAATCCGGAAACCCTAAAGTCTGAAGGATAGTAAATCATTCTGATTCTGGCTTCACTATCCAAGTCATAGTACTAAAACAACCATATAGAATGGAAATTTACTCTTTTCCTAAAAGTGTTTCTAAACCCTAAATGAAAAATATAGTGTATTGTGGCTTACTGATCTGTAGATATGGTGATTACATTAGTTTAAGGCTTTTTTTTTCCTTTTGTTTTCAACTGGTAATCTCAAAGTTAACATAATTCCTGTGCTAAGGTGGCTACGCTCACTCACTCCACTGCACACCTGATTTGGACTACAAATGCATCTTCATTCTTCATCATCATAACATGAGGGCAGAGAATCGGTGATTTATATAATATGGCTAGAAAGGAAGATGAGGTATTTTTGCGCTTTCAGCTCCATCACCAGATGTTACAGGGATACTAAATTTCTAACAATATTGACAGATATTTTTGCATTTGCTGAAAAAAGTATTCTCTTGAAAAATGAAAACCAATGCAACCACTAAGGACTAGAAAGCTGCAATATATTACTTTTCTGTTCCAGGGTTTAGGCATCTTTTCAAGGATATGTATGGCGATGACATACATTTTTAACTAAAGATAATTCATAGACATAGGTGTATGTACTGTAATGTAAGCAGACAACTATAATCAGCATTATTAGTAACCAATATTACCAAATTTGTATACAATATTCATTTTTTAAAAATGGTCTTACTCTGTAAAGGTAAAGAGGGTGCATTGGCTGGTGGAAGCATAATGAATGCCAGCAGTAACATAGGCCATGGCATGGAACACGATACAACACTGTGACCTGTGTTAAAACAAGTAAATAAATACATAAGAACTCCACTAAGCAATGTTTGCAACTGAAATGTGAGCACAGAATGGCCAATATCATTTAACAACACTTAAAAAAAATAATAAAATACTTTCATGAAGACCCCATACAACTAATATTGAAGCAGATTCATTTATTCTAGACCATCTGCCCACATGTAAGCAACTAGTGAACTTTTCTCACTCAAATTATCACAAAACCCTGTTGATATTTGGAAGTGATAGCTTTAATACCCAACTCCACTCCAAACATTTTTTTTAAAGGATAAGTTCACCTTTTGCACAAAAAAAATAAATGCACATTTTTTGCAGGTAAAAAAATGTCCATTTATTATCTTTGTCTGCAGGAACCTGTAAATCATTGCATCAGTGATTAGCAGATCACGCTGGCGCCATGCAGGTCACCTGCAGACATGTCAGTATACAGTATCTGCTTGCCTGTTCGAGATGTACGGACAAGTAGATATACTGACAGGAAGATTCAGTGAACTACCATGACACACTACTGCTGTGGTAGTTCACTGACAACTACAAGCTGACAGCCACTAAGGCTGTTGGGACTTATAGTTCATTAATTCACAGAAGACTGTGAATGAATGATGCAGCCGTGCGTGCAGGTGCTGTTTTTAAATACTAACAGCTAGTATGGGGAACTTCTCCCCGTACTGTTGTTACAGGGAGGGGCAATGGGCGGCTGCGGCAGAATTGGGAACATGTTACATGTTCTCATTCCTAGCGCTACACTATTTCTGTTTTTGTCTTTAACTAGTTGCCGACCGCAGATAGCCGAATGACGGCTTCACTGCGGCCGGCCAGTTCTGGGTGGACGTCATATGACGTCCCCCAGAACGCGCTCTCCTGCGATCTCCGTGACGATCACGAGATGTGGTAAAAGGCCAATCATACCGGCCTTTTACCACGTGATCAGCGGTGTCCAATGACACGCTGATCACAGGGAAATTCAAGTGCCGGTTCTTGGCTGCACTTTCCTCACGCTGTCAGATCGTGAGGAAAGTACTGCTGAGAACCGGCAGTTGTCAGAGCGAGGATCGGCACCGATCATCAGGGCACTGATGATCAGTGCCCTGATGATCGGTGCCCAGCAGTGCCACCCACAAGTTCCGCCCACCTGTGCCCAGCAGTGCGCCCACTAGCTCCGCCCACCTGTGCCCAGCAGTGCACCCACCTGTGCCCAGCAGTGCACCCACCTGTGCCACTCTGCAGTGTCACACACCTGTGCCCAGAAGTGCCACCTACCTGTGCCCAGCAGTGCCACCCACCTGTGCCCACCCACCTGTGCCCACCAGTGCCACCCACCAGTGCTGCCCACCAGTGCCACCCACCAGTGCAGCCCAGCAGTGCTGCCAGTCAGTGACACCAGTCAGTGCCCAGCGGTTGTGCCAGTCAGTGCCGCCAGTCAGTGCCCAGCAGTGATGCCAGTCAGTGCCATCTATCAGTACCCATCATCAGTGTCACCTATCAGTGCCGCCTATCAGTGCTGCATATTAGTGCCGCCTATCCGTGACACCTCATTAGTGCTGCCTATCAGTGCCGCCTATCCGTGCCACCTCATTAGTACTGCCTATCAGTGCCCTTTAGTGCTGCCTATCAGTGCCCATCAGTGCCGCCTATCAGTGCCCATCAGTGCTGCCTCATCAACGCACATCAGTGAAGGAGAAAAATTACCTGTTTGAAAAATTTTATAATAGAAACAAAGAAACTTTTTTTTTTTTCAAATTTTTTGCACATTTTTAATTTATAGCACAAAAAGTAAAGCGCCCAGTGGCGATTAAATACCACCAAAAGAAAGCTCTATTTGTGAGAAAAAAATGATAAAAAATTTCATATGGGTACAATGTTGCATGACCGCGCAATTGTCAATCAAATTGCGGCAGCGCTGAAAGCTGAAAATTGGCCTGAAAAGGAAGGGGGTATAAGTGCCTGGTAGGCAAGTGGTTAATAATGGTTTACTTTTTTTGGAATGAGTAGGGGTACTATGTTCCCTTACTCATTCAAATAGAAGGGAGGTTTCCAGATTACGATAAGCCCCTGGGTCAAAGTCCCCCACAGCCACTGGGCCAGAGTTCTGGTGAAGAGATCATTGTCCTTATCAACATGGGAGCTGGGTACCTTCCCCATGTTGAGGACATGTGGCCTGGTGTAGCCCTTTTCTAGCCTGCCAGGCCGCATCCTCAGATAAGGTTCTGGTATAGATTTATTTTATTTGTTTTGCATGGGTTTCCCATTTAATATCAATGCCAAACCCTTATGAAAGATAAAAGGTCCAGTATTGACTTTTGGGGGTATGTACTCTAGTATTTTTGTTTCTTTGCAATTTAGCTAAAACATTTTTCTAAAATTTAGCTTTCTTTCTTTCTTTCAAAAAAAAAAAATTGTTTTCCCCAAAAACTACAAACATAAAATTGACAAGTATTAAAAAAAAAAGTCCAACAATGTTAATCCATCATCGATCACTTACATTGTCCAGCAATGCATATCATCAATCATAATGAATGACAACTGCTCACCATAAATGATAGCTCTTGGGACCCAACTGAATGTAAACAACTGGACCAAGTGTTCTAACTGATGTCATTGACCAAATATGAACATGTCCATATTTAGTTAATGACATCGCACAGGATATCCAACCCATTTGTTAACATTCAGCTGTCAGCTATGGATCTTTCATTCTTTCATTTGTTGCGAATATTTGTTGGGACTGGATTGTGATAATGGTTGGCATGTTCTATTTCTGGGGCGGGGGGGGAGTTATCATTCATAGCAATTGACAAGGATCTACATCATTGGATGACATGATTGACCATAGATTTAAATCATGGGTCTTTTTTCAAAAGCGTTTGGTGAACAACCAAACTAAATAGGGTGTTTGCTTACCAGCATTACTACCGCTGCTAAAGTTGGCATCCTAACACCTACTAAGCAGTACATTTTGGATTAACATTCTGAATTGAACCTGTGTACTTCTGGCTTATCCTGATGAAGCACCCTCCTAGATAGGTGCTAGGTTTAGTTAGAAACACTATATTGCCAAAAGTATTGGCACACCCCTCCAAATCATTGGATTAAGGTGTTCCAATTACCTCCATGGCCACAGGTATATAAAATCAAGCACCTAGTCAAGCAGACTGTTTCTACAAACATTTGTGAAAGAATGGGTTGCTCTCTGGAGCTCAGTGAATTGAAGCGTGGTACCATAATAGGCTTCCATCTGTGCAATAAGTTCATCCCTGAAATCTCCTTGCTACTAAATATTCCACAGTCAACTGTTAGTGGGATTATAACAAAGTGGAAGCAACTGGGAACAACAGCAACTCAGCCACGAAGTGCTAGGCCACGTAAAATGACAGAATGGGGTCAGAGCATGCTGAAGCACACAGTACTCAGAAGTCACCAACTATCTGCAGAGTCAATAGCTAAAGACCTCCAAACTTCATGTGGCCTTCAGTTTAGCACAACAACAGTGCGTAGAGAGCTTCATGGAATGGGTTTCATTAACAGTGCGAAAATCGGCCTGCATAAGTTGCCAAAAGTATTGGCACACCCCTCTAAATCATCGGATTAAGGTGTCCCAATTACCTCCATGGCCACAGGTATATAAAATCAAGCACCTAGGCAAGCAGACTGTTTCTACAAACATTTTTGAAAGAATGGGTCGCTCTCAGGAGCTCAGTGAATTCAAGTGTGGTACCGTGATAGGTTTCCACCTGTGCAATAAGTCCATCCGTGACATTTCCTGGCTACTAAATATTCCACGCTCAGCTGTTAGTGGGATTATAACAAAGTGGAAGCAACTGGGAACAACAGCAACTCAGCCACCAAGTGGTAGGCCACGTAAAATGACAGAGCGGGGTCAGCGCATGCTGAAGCGCACAGTGTGCAGAAGTCACCAACTGTCTGCAGAGTCAATAGCTAAAGACCTCCAAACTTCATGTGGCCTTCAGATTAGCACAACAACAGTGCGTAGAGAGCTTCATGGAATGGGTTTCCATGGCCGTCCAGCTGCATCCAAGCCTTACATCACCAAGTGCAATGTAAAGCATTGGATGCATTGGCGTAAAGCACGCCGCCACTGGACTCTATAGCAGTATAGATGTGCTCTCTGCAGTGACCAATCACACTTCTCTGTCTGGCAATCCGATGGACGTGTCTGGGTTTGGCGTTTGCCAGGACAACGGTACTTGCCTGACTGCATTGTGCCAAGTGTGAAGCTTGGTGGAGGGGGATTATGGTGTGGGGGTTGTTCTTCAGGGGTTGGGCTTGGCCCCCTAGTTCCAGTGAAGGGAACTCTTAAGGCATCAGCATACAAGACTTTTTGGACAATTTCATGCTCCCAACTTTGTGGGAAGAGTTTGGGGATGGCCCCTTCCTGTTCCAACATGACTGTGCACTAGTGCACAAAGCAAGGTCCATAAAGACATTGATAAGCATGTTTAGGGTGGAGGAACTTGACTGGCCTGCACAGAGTCCTGACTTCAACCCGATAGAAAACATTTGAGATGAATTAGAGCGGAAATTGCAAGCCAGGCCTTCTTGTCCGACATTAGTACCTGACCTCACAAATGTGCTTCTGGAAGAATGGTCAAACATTCCCATAGACACCCTCCTAAACCTTTTGGACAGCCTTCCCAGAAGAGTTGAAGCTGTTATAGTGGCAAAGGGCGGGCCAACTCAATGTTGAATTCTACAGAAATAAACTGGAATGCTATTAAAGTTCATGTGCATGTAAAGGCAGGCGTCCCAATACGTTTGGTAATATAGTGTAGCTCTAGTTCTGTTTTTATTGAATGTAATCTTATATAGCTCTAGTTCTGTTTTGATAGGACAATTTTGTTTATCACACTGCAGGCAGTGTGATTATAATTAATGTTAAAGCATAATTTGGCACACTGCATCAGTGATGCCTTGTTCTGCTAGTTAGGTCTGTTCAGTGTGATCTGCTGCTGCTGCCAGGCTGATGGCTCCTTCTGCATCTAGGAAACTGGTGAAGTTTCTAGAACATAGCTGTGGAGCTATGCAGATGGCAGCATGAATATTGATACAGCCCACAGCTTATCCCAGAAAGAATAACTCTAAAGGCATGCCAGGTAACTGTATATATTCAGAGAGCACACTGGGCTCTGGGTATTTTGCCAACCAGAATTGGTCCAACCTGAGAGAGGGGCATGTTGGCTGCCATAGGTCTCAGGTGGGTGACCTGAGGGCCTGAAAGCTGAGACCGGGTTCTGCTATGCTGACTGAGAGGCTGTCTACTGAAGACCTGGTCTGGTATCATGGAGGAGAGTGTTCAGCTTCTTCTGGCATTGCGAGTACACACACCCCTAAAGGATCCTAGAAACTGTGTGCTGCTTAACCCCCTCTGGTGATAGGAAGTAAGCTGCAGGTCTACCAAAGAGAACACCGAATGGTGTTCCAAACTAATTTGAGCCTTGCCCACTTGTCCTACTACTTAAAGGGACACTGCTATGGGGCTGTAAAGAAGCTACTACTACTCTACCACTACTTTGTCTACTACTTTAAAGCTGAAATTCACTGTTTGTTTTTTCAAGCACGGACTCAGATATAGCCTGCTGTGAAGACTAGATAATTTCCTCAAGTGTACATAGTTTCTATTTTTGGAGTATCCCACTCATCTCCCCCATCCCTATCCAAGTTCTCCAAAAATAAAAACAACAAAAACAACACCCGGTAGACTGGCCATTGAAGAAATGTGTGACTGAGCCTATGTGCCTGGCGTTGTGTGGGGCAAAGCTTTTGAGGAAGACCAGGACAGTATCCCTGTGGTTCCTACAGCAGTAGCGTAGTATCCATAGCATAACTCCAAGTTCTCAACAGACATCTACGAACAGCAAGGAGCCAATAATCAACAAATTAGATAATGAATGAGTGTGTCACACTCCACCTACTGAAAAATGCCTCCTTGATGCTTCACCTCTCACTAAGAAAATATAAATATGGCAATAATCCTCCCTTTTCAAACGTGCATCCATGCACAATATGTGCAAATAATGATGTAAATAAAATTAATAATTAGTGTTGATTGATGATAATGAATAAATGTGAACACCTAAGTGCTATATATTGATCAATGTGTAATTATACTAAGTTAATTATAAATTGATAAAATAAATAATATTAAAAAATCTCTAATAAATATTTTTATAATTCCATAAACATGTTTATAAATATTATAAATGAATAGTGCAAGTGAAATAAAACACAAACGTGATATGGAATTAGTGATATATAAAATATATATGTGATGAATAAAAATGGAAACAAGTCCTCTTTATAATCTTGCTGTGCTGATATGCTCACCTCACTATATAGCCCAACCGTTAAGCAAGCAAGGGAGGGGCTCTGACGTCACGACGCCACTTTCAGCAGAACGGCGAGTACTGTCACTATGCACGAGCACACACTGAGGCAAAACGCTATATGTTTTTATATTTAATGTGAGTGCGCATTGTTTTGGATCTAATAAAATTCTATAAAGATAAGGCACTATGTGGGAATTTCTCTTTTCCATTAAATTTTTTATTAAACTGAAGGAGCAAAAGGGAAGAAGAGGAAATAAGAGATAGACCCCTGCAGGACGAGTGGAGAAATCCTCATCCATCCATCCATCCTATATTTGCAGCCCAGAAGGGGGATTGGGAGCCTCCCAGTGGAAGGAGAATATTATTACAGTCCATTTTAACATCATTTATATACAGGATTACAGTATGGATATCCACATTATGTCCAGTTAAGGACAAAAAGCTCATATAGCCTTGCTTAATGGTTGGGCTATATAGTGAGGTGAGCATATATAATTATCAGCACAGCAAGATTATAAAGAGGACTTTTTTCCATTTTTATATATATAGTGATATTTTATATATCACTAATTCCATATCACGTTTGTGTTTTATTTCACTTGCACTATTCATTTATAATATTTATATCATGTTTATGGAATTATAAAATATTTATTAGAGATTTTTTAATACTATTTATTTTATTAATTTATAATTAACTTAGTATAATTACACATTGATCAATTATAGCACTTAGGTGCTCGCATGTATTCATTATCATCAATCAACATTAATTATTAATTTTATTTTTATTTATTTAATTTTGTCATTTATATTTATATACATCATTATTTGCACATATTGTGCATGGATGCACGTTTGAAAGGGAGGATTATTGCCATATTTATATTTTCTTAATTTTCAGTAGGTGGAGCGCGACACACATTCATTATCTAATTTGTTAGTTGTATTATCTACACAGTTTTATGAGTATGTGTATTAGTGTTGATGCACCACCACATTCACAGTAGCTAGTCATTTATATTGTTTTATAATACCACTTTAGTAGCTCACAAGTATTCACTTCATATTATAAGGAGCCAATAATCACTGGAATTTTTGGTCTACCTGTATTATATGATTGGGTTGCTAAAGGCAGGCCACGGTATAGAGAAATCTAATAGTGTGTAACAAAAAGCGTATAGCAACATTTGATCTCCATTATAAAAGATAGGTAGCAAGCGTGTGCACAATTTTTATCAAGCAGCTAGCATCAAATGATGAACCCCTATATCCTCAAATGTGACTAAATAAATAAATAATACAGTGCTTAAAGTTATAAAAGTGACAATATGTAAAAGTGAAGCGCAAAATGGTTTATCACTGGAGTGACCACAGAATATAAAGTACTTCGTCAGATGTTGACGAGATGAATAGTAACTGGAGTATTTAATAGTGACAATAGTGAATAGTCCCAAACAAATTATTATGGTGATACACTTGAAAATATTGATGAGCAAAAGTCCAAAGTATTCCGTAAAACATACGTGCACGTGACTCTGTGATAAGGGATTGCTGTATGAATGCATTAACCAGAAGCGCAATAAAATTGCTCATACAGGTAAAACTAAAAAAATTAGAATATTGTACAAAAGTTAATTTATTTCAGTAATGCAACTTAAAAGGTGAAACTATATATGAGATAGACTCATTACATGCAAAGCAAGATAGTTCAAGCCGTGATTTGTCATAATTATGATGATTATGGCTTCTTCAGTTCGCCCCAGACAGGCTTTGTAGGGCATCTTCTATTCTCGGGTAGTGTATTGGTCAGGATAGTCCTCCGATTGAGTGTTCTGTAATCGATACACAACCTCAGAGAACCATTTTGCTTCTGCACTACCATTATGGGGAAAGCATAAGGACTCAGCGACTTGAATAAGGTCTGCTCTCTTCAGTTCTGCTCTTCCAGATCACCCAGGAGGACTTGTCTGACTCTCTCTCCCCGGAGCGGCTTGTCCTCCTGAAGGCAAATCTGATAGTGGGCACTCTTTGCACATCCCACATCATACTCATTCTTTGAGAACATCTTCTGCCACCTCAGGAGTTGATCTTTGGCTCTTCCTGCCATTTGAGTGGAAATGAGATGATCTGCTGAGAGATTGTCTCAGCAGGTTTCTCTTTTCTTTGCTTTTGCTCCCTTTGTCAAAGCGGAAGGTGGGACTGGAGTGGCTGAATTCACTTGTACCAACAGCATTTGGGCTTGCAATTTCACTGAAAAGTGTGCAACATTACGGACACTAATTGGAACCCTCCTGTGGCTTCACTGCAAAGCATTAGTAGAGATCACTTCTGGAATCACCTCCACCTGTGTGTCAGGGACCATCGCGACGCATGGGTTTGCACATGCGTAGGTGTCTGTCAAGACATGCAGGCAGCAGGGCACTAGGACCCAGGCGCACCCGGCACCTAAGACGGTGCTGGGCAGGCACTAGGACCTAGGCTGTGCCTGTCAGGTGCAGGGCGGGCTACTTAAACCAGCCCTGCACAGACACAAGTTGCCGTATGGTCTGATCTTTGCTCCTGTGTTCCTGCTATTTGAGATTTCGTTGCTGACCTTGCCTGAACACTGACCTCCGCTGACCTTCTCCTGCTCTGACCCCCCTGGCTAGTTTGACTTCTCTTCTGGATAATCCCCATACCTGATCTGAACTTCTGTTACCGATCCCAGCGAGTGACCTGACTATTCTTCTGCCTGCCGCCTTGTACTACGCTGATCCCACTGTTACCGACCCGGCCCGTTTGACCACGCTTACTAACTCCGCCATCCAGCCATCCATTCCCGCTCGTGGATCCCATCTTCCACCTCTTTCACGTCAGGCTCTCTACCTGCACATACCCCTGGTGGATCTCTCTATCACGGACGGGTGTACTCAGGGGCTGCGACCTGGTCCCTGTCTGCTCCAAGCCCATCCCCCACCATCAGGGGCCCTGGTGAACAAGCAGACTGGGGCTTAGACTCCGCGCCCTGGGGAATCCTGTCCTGTGGACTGCTAGAGGCCCCGCTAGGCGGTTACTAAACGACACTGTGATTCTTCCCTGGCAGTTGGCTTCGAAGACAACAAAAGGGTCCGTTTGTTCCCAATGAAGCTTTACTGAAACTTGCAGACACATTACCTCTCCAGGTTGCAATATCTTCTCATTCTTGTCCACCCCGCCATATATTTTCCATTCCTTCTGCTGAGGCTCGCTGTTCTTAGACCAGACGTTGGTAGGCTTGTCTCAGCATAGGGTGTTCAAGCAGGCTGTCAGGGATCCCCTCGATCCCCGCCGCGATGGTCCCGGCGCAGGCGCAGTATGCCGCCCTCTGTGCAGGGACGCGAGCTCTAGGTCCGGGTCCGGCCCGCTCGCTGGGCACCAATGGCAGCGCAGGGTGCGATATTTAAACGGCCTGAGCCCTGAGCTGTCATTCGGTGCCTTCTGGTCTTATCCTTGCCCTGCATTCTGTATCCTGAACCTAGAACCTTACCTGTAAGTTGCTGACCCGGATTGTACCTGACCACTGCTGAATTCCTCTCCTGCCCAGACCCTTGCTTTGCCTGACCTCTCTTCTGTATGTCCCCTATTGGATCTGATCCTGCTGTTGCTGACCTGGCGAGTGACCCGACTATTCTCTGCCCGCTGCCTTGTACCGTACCATCCTCCCTGTTACCGACCCGGCTTGCCTGACTCTGCACTTGCTCAGCCATCCATCCATCCCTCTCAACGGGGTCTCAGACCTCCTCATATCAGGCTCTCTCTCCCGTGGGAGCCCCTGGCGGAACACCCCTACCACTGACCGGTATCCTCAGTAAAGCACCGACACTGGCTCCACTGGTACCGGGTACTCCTCATAGTCCATCCCCACCATCAGGGGCCCTGGTGACACAAGTACTCTGGACTTAGACTCCGTGCGCTGGGGATGCCTGATTAGTGGAGTGCTAGTGGTGTCGCCGGGCGGTCCCTTACAGTACCAGAAGGCCATGACTGAGCCTAGAGGAGGGCCCCTCCCCGCTGGAAGAAATTTGCAGGCACTATCTAACCTGAGCGCAGGCCGTAGCAGCCCAGCAGGATAAATGTATGCAGCTGAGAGAACCGCTTCCAGAACCTGCTCCCTATCTGACCCAGCCCCACAGGCCCCGGTTTTCTGCACCCCCGGCTGCTCTTGAGCCAGCATCAGGGCCTCCCCGCCCCGCTACCTATGGCGGAACCCCGGTTTACCCTTACCGGAGAGCGTTTCCCATCGGGGACCGCAACCGCACACGCTTTCAGGTCATTCCGTGAATCCTGCCTCCTAATTTTTTAGAACTTCAACCCCTGTACCTTTTTGACTGAATCACTGATGAAGGTGGGATTTATAATCTATCGCACTGTTGCAGGGAGAACCCCAAGATTTGGAAGCCCATCGGCTAAGGGGAAACAATGGACCCCACACCTAGGAACAGTCAAGGATTTCCTTTGAGGCGATTGCCATCCTATATGATGACCCGCAGCGGGCTGCCCTCTGAGCCGAAGCAATGTTATACACACTCCGACAGCGCCGTCGACGGCGGCAGAGGAATACGCCTCAGAATTTTAGGCGCTGGATGGGGACACTCTCTGGAAGTGGAACGAGTTTGCTCTTGCTGCACCCAGTTCCGCATGGGGCTATCAGAACCCCTAAAGGATGATGCTGGCCCGGGTAGAGGTTCCCGAGTCATTAGAGGATCCTAATTGCCATGATGATAAAAATTGACCGAATCGACTGCGGGAACGCAGGTTTGAGAGGTCCGGGCCAGGGTCGTGGAAACAACTGGGGTCCATTCCTAGGCCCCAGCCAACTCACTCAGACCAAGTATCCAGAATCCACTTCCAGGAGATGTTCCAGAACCCATGCAACTAGGCCTAGCCTCGGCCCAAATTATCGCCAGAAGAACACCAGCGTGAGACGCTCTCAGAACCTCTGCCTCTACTGTGGGGAAGCCGGTCATATGGTACGATCCTGCCCTCAGAAAATGAGTAAGTGTACCTCTTTTTTCTTCTTTGTCTATTGGCAATGTCAGTCCTTTCCCAATACTTAGTTGATGCCCCTCTCCTTTTCAGCTTCCCCAGAAAGGACCATGGAAGTGACAGCCATAATTGATTCGGGGGGCATGCAGTTGTTTTTCTGGATTTTTTAGACTTTGCTCGCCAGCAGAAAATTCCCCTCCAACCCAGAAAGAGGAGGGTTTTAAACATATTTTTGGCCGATGGCTACCCAGAAAAAATCAGGAGTAGTTAATCAGGAAACTCCCCCCATTTGCCACTACCATTGCCAACCAAACACCAGGAATTTCCTCCGCCTGGATGCCATTTGCCCCGTCACCTCTTTTCCCAGTCATTTTGGGGCTCCCTTGGTTTACGGGCCCATAACCCCCAAATTGATCTGGGAAACCGGGTCAATCTTGTTTCCCTTCCCCATACTTTCAGGAACACTGTCGCACTTCAGGCCCGGCAGGCCCCCCAGGTCCTCCTATGCTCCGAGGGGGACTCTGATCTGAAAACAGGTTATTCCCACACGCAATCTCATGAATTCCTGGACGTGTTCAGTAAACGGGGAGCAGATACCCTGCCCCCCCACCGCCCGTATGACTGTCCCATCGACCTGTTACCCGGCTCTGAGATCCCTTTTGGGGCGAATTTTTATCCCCTATCTGAACTTGAATATATAGAGGACAGTCTCCATCCAGAAGGGTTCATCCGTCTCCCCTCCACTTCACCACAGGGGGCGGGGATCTTCTTCGTGGAAAAAAAAGAAAATGACAAATCTCTGAGACCATGTATTGACTACCGGGAGCTGAACAGGGTCACGATTAAAAATCGTTTACCCATTACCTGTTTTATTTTTTGGTGCCCGAGAGTTATTTTTCAGAGCCTGAAGGCTGGGCGGTCATTTTTACTAAACTTAATCTAAGGGGGGGGCGTACAACCTAGTTCGCATAAGGGAGGGGGACGTAGTGGAAAACGGCGTTCCGTACCCGTTTTGGGCACTTTGAATACCTGGGTCATGCCATTTGGGCTGTGCAGTGCACCAGCCACATTTCAACATTTTGTAAACGATATTTTCAGATTACCTGGACATTTTTGTTATCGTTATCTAAACGATATACTGATTTTCTCATCCTCCCTGAAGGATCACAGATACATGTGGCAAGGGTGTTGGGGCGGTTGCGTCAGCATGGGTTATACCCCAAGGCAGATAAGTGTTGCTTTGAGCAACCTAGCATTAACGTTCCTGGGGTTGATTATCTCCACCGCGGGGGTCGCAATGGACCCTCAGAAAGTCTCTTAGCGATTTTGGAGTGGCCGGTACCCCGCGGACAAAAAAGCGTTCCAGCGGTTTATTATCGGTTTTGCAAATTTTTACCGGAAGTTCATTAAGAACTTCTCGGTCTGGTCTCCCCCCATAACTCAGGTTGACCAAGCTTGGAACCCGGGTTCAGATGGACGCCGGAGGCTCAGGAAGCCTTTGAGGCCCTTGAAGAAGCTCTTTACCTCGGCACCCATTCTGGCCAACCCGGACGCTGCCCTGCCATACATCTTGGAAGTAGACGCATCAGAGAATGCGGTGGGGTCCATCCTGTCCCAGCGAAAGGGCACCAAAGAATTACTCCATCCCGTAGCGTTCTTCTCCAGGAAACTTACCCCAGCCGAGAAGAATTACGATATCGGCGATCGGGAGTTGTTGGCCATCAAAACAGCACTCGAAGAATGGAGGTACCTGCTTAGAAGGTGCCTCGCACCCCATTTTGATCTTCACAGATCACAAAAATCTTGAGAACCTGAGGACCACGCCAAACGTTTACGCCCACGGCAGGCAAGATGGGCATTGTTCTTCTCCAGGTTCATTTTTCACATCACGTATAGGCCCGGATCTAAAAATACGAAACCCGATGCACCTATCTCGCATGTTTGAAGACTCCAAAGAAGAACCGGTACCTGATACGATTCTGTCTTCAGGAAATTTCTTGGCGCTCCAGACGGACCTTCGTCCAAGCTATTGGAGGCATCCATGGCCGCGTCAGTCCCAGTTGGTGGTGTGTCCCTCCAGAACAAGGGGGGGACTCCTATGGAAGGATGGGTTGGTCATGGTCCCCTGAAGAGGACCGAACCCTTGTCCTGGGACATTGCCATGACCACCCGATGGCGGGACACTTTGGCCCAGCCAAGACCCTGGAGCTTCTCCAACGCTCTTTTTTGTTGGTGGCCGAGTATGGCCAAGGATTGTAAACTCTATGTAAGATCCTGTACCATCTGCCAGAAAAACAAGCCATCGAGGAACAAGGCTTGGGGACTGCTGCGTCCTTTGCCGATTCCTGAACGACCTTGGCAAAGGATCGCGATGGACTTTATAGTCGAGCTCCCACCGTCCCAAGAGAACACACCGCGATCTTCGTGGTCATCGATCGATTATCGAAGATGGCTCACTTCGTACCATTAAGGAAGACTCCATCTGCGTCCGAGACTTGCGCGAATATTCATCCAGGAAATCGTAAGATTACATGGAGTCCCCGGAGGACATTGTCTCTGATCGTGGGTCCAATTCACATCTAGATTTTGGAGGGCCCTGTGCAAGGCCCTGGATATCAAGTTATCCCTCTCCTCTGCTTTCCACCCTCAGACCAACGGACAGACCGAGAGGACCAACCAGACCCTAGAACAATACTTGCGTTGCTACACGTCCTTCCGTCAGGATAATTGGTTACCACTTTTACCTTTAGCGGAATTTGCATATAACAACGCAAGCCATTCAGCAACAGGGCAATCTCCGTTCTTCTCTAACTACGGATATCACCCTGTCTTTCTCCCTGATTTGGTCTCTGAATGCCCAGTTCCGGCAACACAAGACGCATTAACCTTCTTCTCCTCGAACAATAAAGTACTACAGGAAGCCATCGCTCGGGCCCAGGAGGACAACAAGAATGCGTTTAACAAGAAACGAAGGGGGAATCTGGTGCTGAAGCCTGGGGATAAGGTATGGTTGGCAACAACCAACTTGAGAGTGCTTTGTCCCTCAAAGAAATTGGGACCTAAATTCGTGAACTTATCCTTCCTGAAACATTCAAAATTCATCCTGTTTTCCACGTGTCCTTACTTAAACCTGTGATCCCGGATGCCTTCCCAGAACGAGAATCCAGACCTCCGGAGGCCATAACGGTGGAGGGACAAGAAGAATATGAAGTGGAAACGATCCTGAAGTGCCGAAGAAGGGGGGGCCAGACCCAATTTCTTATAAAATGGAAGGGCTATGGCCCCCGAGGACAATTCTTGGGAACCAGCCCATAATGTCCATGCACCCAGACTTGTCCGGAGGTTTCTTCGTGACCACCTGTGGTGGAGAGATCGGGGTGGGCATCCGGAGGTTGCCCGTAGGGGGGGGGGGCAATGTCAGGGATCCCCTCGATCCCCGCTGCGATGGTCCCGGCGCAGGCGCAGTATGCCGCCCTGTGCAGGGACGCGAGCTCTAGGTCCGGGCCGGCCGCGGCGCGCGAGTTCGCGCTAAGTTCAATTTAGATGCGCAGTAGAAGCCGCGGCCCGCCCGCTGGGCACCAATGGCAGCGCAGGGCGCGATATTTAAACGGCCCTGAGCTGTCATTCGGTGCCTTCTGGTCTTATCCTTGCCCTGCATCCTGTATCCTGAACCTGAACCTGTACCTGTAAGTTGCTGACCCGGATTGTACCTGACCACTGCTGAATTCTCCTGCCCAGACCCTTGCTTTGCCTGACCTCTCTTCTGTATGTCCCCTATTGGATCTGACCTGCTGTTGCTGACTGGCGTGTGACCCGACTATTCTCTGCCCGCTGCCTTGTACCGTACCGTCCTCCCCGTTACCGACCCGGCTTGCCTGACTCTGCACTTGCTCAGCCATCCATCCATCCCTCTCAACGGGGTCTCCAGACCTCCTCATATCAGGCTCTCTCCCGTGGGAGCCCCTGGCGAACACCCCTACCACTGACGGGTATCCTCAGTAAGCACGACCTGGTCCCGGGTACTCCAAGTCCCATCCCCACCATCAGGGGCCCTGGTGAACAAGTACTCTGGGACTTAGACTCCGTGCGCTGGGGACGCCTGATTAGTGGAGTGCTAGTGGTGTCGCCGGGCGGTCCCTTACACAGGCAGATACTTATCCATCATGCTGTACCATCAGGGAGGCATGTGACTAGAACCAAATTTATTCTGTAGCAGGACAAAGACCCAAAACATACAGCCAATGTCCATAAGAACTATCTTCAGAGTAAAGAAGAAGAAGGAGCCCTGGAAGTGATGTTTGACCCCCACAGAGCCCTGACTTCAACATCAACGAGTCTGTCTGGGATTACATGAAGAGACAGAACAACCTACCTGCTGAGATCCTTCAAAAACTGTGTGCAAGTCTACCTAGAAGAATTTATGCTGTTTTGAAGGCATAGGGTGGTCACACCAAATATTGATTTGATTTATATTTTTCTTCTGTACACTCAGTTTGCATTTTGTAAATTGATAAAAATTATATATATACTGTATATATATATATATATATATATACACATACACACACACATACACACTGTATATCATCTAACATTAAATTTAACTAAAGGCAAAACCTTTTCTTTTAGTTTTGGATACATTGGATTAGGATACCTGTCAGGTTTTTATTGCTGTCTGTGTCTTTGGTAAGCCCCGTATACACTTTGAAAATATTGGACGAATGATTGTCTATTTTTTTTTGTTTGCATGCTAGTCTCATATCCAAAGTGAAGAGATTACAAAGTTACTACAATCCTTGTACAACAGAACAAAAAATTCGGAAGTGATGTAACATTTTTGTATTGTATCTTCGGATGAAAATTGTGCTGGTTAAATGAAAATCGTACGAATTGGTATCATACAAGGAAACTTTTTGTGCTTGTCCCTTCAAGTAATTTTGGATGATTACTGTGTGCTAATGATCAAATCATCGTACAATCGCTTTGAAAGTGGCATTTTTCATGTGATTTTCTGATCATGTGAATGGGGCTTTACAGAAATTTACCTTATCTATGTGTCCTGTTTACTGTTATCACTGAAAATGAAATTGAAAAAAAATCACAAATTTTGTGTTGTCACCAGAACAGGAATAGAGAGGAAATCTTCCAGCAGGGGCACTAGCTCTGGTGGCAACAAAGGATTCCCTCCCTTTGGCAAAAAAAAAAATTGACAGGGGTTATAACCCTCCCTTACTCTATCCAAATGAAAAGAAAAGGTTTGCCTTTAGTTCTGCTTTAATTTTTAATGCTAAGAGATTGATGCTAGGAGTTTTAGTGCTGAGCTCCTGGGGCAGACAGCAATGCCCCATTTTTTTTTGTTTTGGAGTGTAAGGGAGGGTTATAACCCATGTCAGTATTTGCCTTGTGTGTTTCAATGGGAGCATTTCCCTTCACTTCTGCCTATAGCCAAAACCAGTAGTAAGAGGAAATCCCTCCAAAGTAAGGAAATCTTTGGATGTAACAGAACTAGTGTCCTCATCGGAAGACTTCCCCTCCTTTTCTATTCTGAAGACAACCAAAAAATGTGTGATTTTTCTTTCACTTTTCCTTTCAATGATAATGATAAACAGGATAAATAGAGAGGGGGAATCTCCCTAATGGGGATACAGACAGCAATAAAATCCCTCTCCACTCTGTCCAAAACTAAAAAAAAAGTTTTGCCTTTAGTTATACTTTAAGGCTTCTTGCACACTGCAGCTTGAAAAAGCTCAGTGCTGCTTTTTTTATACTGAGGTAAAATGTAGCCCATTATTTACATTACAAAGCGTGTAAACAAGTGCCGTGTATTCCTCAGTGAAAAAGAAAAAGAAATTAGGAAAATCTGCATTTTTTTGGTCAGTAATTTATGTGCATTTTAGCATAAATATTATTGAATTTTCCCTAAAAATATATTGTGTGGGCAAATGCGCGAACGCTCATATGCGCGCAAACAGACACAACAAACAAATGCCTGAAATTACAGTCAAAAATGTACATGCTCAAACATCAGTACCCTGTGCAAGAGGCCTAAAACTGGAAAATAATGTGTAAGAAATATATCATCCACTACCATCTTACCATATTTCATGAGGAAATTCATAAAATCCATTCTTTTCCAAGCCAGTGGTGTTAAGGATTTATAATAATCCATTTTTGGAAACAGATCCTAGAAAGGAACAGAAAGAATATGAGATTCAGATCCATAACTTCCAGCTGACTTTTTGGTGGTTGTGGTGCCTATCAAGCTGCAGTATTTTGGGAGTTTACATGCATTGCATCAAGGGCTAATTTACGCATACAGCAAGGACTGCTGTGCCTCTGAAAGTAATATTTCTGCAACCCCCAATACTGGCTTTTAGACAACCCCCGAAGCGTAGGAAACTTCCTTCTGATTATGATATCACAAATAATAGAAGAGTGAGGGAAAATGGAACAGCCATTTTATATATCAAACATTTTAGTTTTGATTAAGTGGTTATATATTGAATGTATATTTTGTTATTGGAAGTCTTATTGTAGAACAGCTGTATTTCTTGTGTTAGAATGCTATTCACACCTCCAGCTGAGAAGATTGTAACATGCTTGCGTGAATCTCCATTTACTTTTCAAAGAACTCCACCAGAAACCTGAATGTAACTTCAAAGCAGTTAGCTAGATTCCCACCCATTTTAGGACATATAAATTGTATTAGCTTTCCTAGGCAGTTTAGAGCATTACTTTGAATCCAACACCATGTATCAGGGGTGGACTGACCATTTGGAAACTGGGTCAGTAGGGGGCCCATGAGATGCCCCTGGTACCTTTTTAAAAGGCTTTTTGGAGTTTGGGCAAGGACACAGGGGTCCCATGATCCCCTATTGCCCGGGGGCCCCATGAGTTGTCAGTCCGCCCCTGCCATGTATTGTTCTGCTCTCCCTGCACGGAGGTCTAGCTACATGCTTGTTTATTAAACATCTACTTTTCAATCTGGTTTCAGCAGTCAAAATGTCACTGAAACCCATGAGTTTTGGGTTTCCCCGTCAGATGCAAATCCTGCAATAAAAAACGCTGCAAACCGTGCAACCAAATTAATCCATCAAAAAGTGTCAGACACTCAAAAGGGATCTTCAGTATCACCGATTCATACAGCTGCACCTCCAATAATGTTGTGTACCTTATTCAGTGCAGAAAATGTAGCAAAGGATCTTATGTTGGCAAAACAGAACAGACGTTGCGAACAAGGATGAATTTGCACAGACATACCATCAAGTAACATAAAGAAGATTACTTTTGCACACCTGTGGGACACCATTTCGCACAACCAGACCACACTATGGAAGACCTCAATATTTTAGTTCTTAAAGGAAATTTCAGAACTAATCAGGAAGGAAAACTTTTGAACTAAGAATGATAATTCTATTTGATACAAGAGATAACGGCCTTAATTTGGACATGGGATTCCTCACTCATTATCCAACAGTTGTAAGACCCTTCTTCAGAGGCGTAGCTAGGATATTTTGTGCCCGGGGACGAATGGCCACCTCATGACACCCCCCCTTCATATGGTCCCTGTAGACACCCCCCCGTCCCGATCATATTGCCACCCCCCTTCATCCATGGCACTACTCACCCAGCTCGTCTCTCCCCTCGTCCCTTCCGGCATATGCCCGGATCACTGCCCTCCTCTGCGCTCCTCTCCAGGCCGGCTCTTCTCTCCTCTCATAACTCACTGTGGATGGCAGACGTATCAGATGACACGTCTGCTGCAGCCGCTGCAGTGATCTTGTGACCTCATTTTGGTGCCCCTGTACCTTGGTGCCCGGGTACATATGTACCCCCCTGCCCCCCTAGCGACACCTCTGCCCTTCTGTGAGAGTTGTCCCCC
>CATNWA010019712.1:0-25000 GCA_951230385.1 Staurois parvus | reverse complement strand
GCTGCCTTCCTTCCTTAAATAAGGGCAATAATTGCCACCTCAATTAAATATACTTATAATGCCGCGCTCCTACTATAAATACTTAATCATATATTGTATATCACTCATAATTAATAAATAAAAACGAATAAACTAATAGATAATTAATAAAAATCAATTAATTAATTATTGTGATAAATTAATAAATAAATCAAACCATTATTGTGCTAAAACATGCCATTTGTGCTCAATCAATAATGTCAATGCCATAATGAGTGATATATACAAACCTATATGATTTATAGTAGGAGCGCGGCATTATAAGCATATTTAATTGATTAACAAATACACACAATCAAGTGAGTTTGTGAAAGTGTCAGCGCACCCAGCACAATACACAGGTAGTTTACTACCACCAATTTCATCTATACTATACTGAACACCTGAGTTATAGTAGCTCACAAGTATTCACTTTTAAATAATTGCCACCTGTTTTTCAAAGAATGAATGACCTCACTAATAGAACTCCACACTGCTATTATTTTGAACATGTCCCTTTCAATTAGTGATTCAATTACACAGAATCAGCAGCATGCATGTCATGACTGTTGGGTCTGTTGGATTTCTATTACTCTACTACACCTGCTAGGAAATTATTTGCCATGTAGGAATATCATTTCTACCAAAAAACAGCGATTGATCAGGTTAGTGATGTCTGACTGCTATTATTTTGAACACAACTGTATAT
This sequence comes from Staurois parvus, assembly GCA_951230385.1. Classification (NCBI taxonomy): domain Eukaryota; kingdom Metazoa; phylum Chordata; class Amphibia; order Anura; family Ranidae; genus Staurois; species Staurois parvus. The sequence goes on along the minus strand of CATNWA010019712.1, from coordinate 24,273 downwards.
GCAACCAAGCGGGCCGCGTTTTGCGCCGACATGAGAGCCCATTCATTTGAATGGACTCCCGTGCCCCGTGACACACAGGGAAGAAGTCCCTACACTTCTTTAGAAAACGCAACCCCCACGGGTTTGTTGGGAATGCAACAGCATGTACCATAATGTACTGTATATAGTATTTCTGTGTTAATATCACTTGACCAGTAGATGGCACTGTACACTAAGGTCACTAGTTGTGCATATGTGTAAGACTTGTTGGTTCTCTCTCTTCCTCTTCCTCTCTTCTCTCTCATTCTCTTCAGGAAGTAAGATGTCTATTACAATCTGCTGAAATGTGTTCTGTATGTTTGCAACTTAAGCCACACAAGTAAAGTCTGAATTCTGCCTCATCACTACCAGTGTCTTCTCTAACACATAACCAACAGGGTTCCCAGTACGGTTGCATTTTCCAGTGTGGCCGGCGTGCCATTAGAAATAATGGCACCCGCCTGTGGGTCCGCATTTCTCAGCGTGGGTGGTGCGGCTGCACAGATTTTCGCGCGGATCCACAGCGGCACCACTCGCACAGATGTGAACCTAAGGTCAGTGTGGCACCCAGGCCTGTTCCTGAAACTATTAAAGAGTGGAATGGGGGGAAAACATATAACGCCATCAATAGTTCATATACGGAGAACAGCTGCACTGTACAGGTGAACGGGAAAAGAACACAGAACTTCCGGCAGGCCCGTGGAGTCAGGGCTACAGCCTAAGTCCAACCCTCATCAACATCTACATTTATTTACTGGCTGCAGCTCTAGAATTCTCCCCAGCACCTGGACTGGCTTTACATGACACCAAGGTGAAGTTCCTGCTGTATGCAGATGACCTGTTACTACTGTCACCAACAGAGAAAGGCCTACAAGACAGCCTGGAAGTGCTGGAGAAATACAGTGCCACATGGGCACTACCTATCAATCCAAAGAAAACAAAAATCATGGTGTTCCAAAGGAAGAACACAGAGCGCTTCCTTTACATGATCCACTTGCCAACCAGCCACAGTACATTTGCTGCGGCAGGTTAACACCGCTGCACAAAATCACGTATATATACGTGATTTTGCATTTCAGGTAGGGGGCGCACGCGAACTGCGTGACCGCCCTACTCGCGCCGTAGATCGCAGCTGTGGGTGTCGACCACTGGGTCCCGACCGGTGATTACCCGCTGGAGCCCCGTGATTACCAGCAAACACTGACAGGGAGGACGGCTGCATTGTTTACAATGATTTACAATGATTTATTGCTTACACATGCCATGGGTATATGTGGAATTATTCCCCAAAATACATTCTGCTACTTCTCCAAGTATATGGGTACCATATGTGAGAGACATTTTGGCAGTCTAGCCAAGTACAGGACCCCACAAAATCCAATAAGCACCTTCAGGCTTTATTTCCTCATTACACTTCCTGACTACCTATCACAGTTTCGGAGGCCCTGAAATGCCAGGATAGCACCAAAACCCCCAAATGACCCCTTTTTGGAAAGTAGACACCCCAGAGAATTTGATAAGAAGCATGGTGAGTATTGTGCAGATCTCATTTGTTGCCACAAGTTTTTGGAAAATGAAGAAAAAAAACCCAAAAACATATTTTTTTCTTTTCTTTTTTTATATTTCAAAACCTTGTGAGAAAAAAAAGATATGCAAAATACTCCCTGTGCCTCTTTTTAAATTCCTTGGGGTGTCTACTTTCCAAACATTTGGGGGGGGGGGGGGGTTGGTGCTATCCTGGTATTTCATTGCCTCCGGAACTGTGATAGGTAGTGAGGAAGAAGTGAAATGAGGAAGTTACGCACTTTCAGGCTTTCAAAGTGGTCATTGGATTTCAGGCTCCTGTATGTGGCTAGCTCCCAAAAAGTCTCACACATGTGGTATCCCCATACTCACTAAGTGACAACTTTGTGTAATAAAAGACAAAAAATATATTTTTGTCATTTTCAAGAAACTTGTGGAAAAAAATAAATAATTCCATGGACTTAATATGCCTCTCAGCAGATAGCTTAGGGTGTCTACTTCTGAAAAGGGGTCATTTGGGGGTGTTTGCACTATCCTGGTATTTAAGCACCTCAAGAAATATGATAAGCAGTCAGAAAGTAAAAGCTGTGTAAATTTAATTATCTATACCATAGTTTGTAGACGCTATAACGTTCACAAAAAGCAATCAATATACACTTATTGGGATTATTTTAACCAAAGCAATTAGCAGAATACATTTTGGCCTAAAGTTATGATGAAATTTGAGTTTTTTGGATATTTTTATGATAGAAATGAGAAACTATCATTTTTTCAAAAACTTTTTTCTAAAACATTTTTTGTTTATAGGGCAAAAATGAAAAAGCGCACAGGTGATCAAATACCACCAAAATAAAGCTCTTTTTGTGTGTGAAAAAGGACATAAATTTCATTTATGTACCGTATTGCATGACCGCGCAATTGCCAGTTAAATTAGTGCAGCACTGTAAAGCAAACAAATGGCGCAAATTGCAGTATCTATACCATAGTTTGTAGACACTATAACCTTCACACAAAGCAATTTGGATTTTTTTTACCAAAAACATGTAGCAGAACACTTCTTTGGATTTTTTTTTTTTTTTACCAAAAACATGTAGCAGAATACATTTTGGCCTAAAATTTATAACTAACTTTGAGTCTACTATATATTTTTTATGGCCAAAAGTAAAAATGATAGTTTTTCTTAAAATTTTTGGTCTTTTTTTTGTTTTATAGCGCGGAAAAATAAAAAAGTGCACAGGTGATCAAATACCACCGAAAGAAAGTTCTGTTTGTGTGAAAAAAGTTTTTTTGGGTACAGCATTGCATGACCGCGCAATTATCAGTTGACAGTGCAGCGCCAAGTAGCAAAAAGAGGCCCGGTCATTAAGGGGGGTAAATCCTCTGGGAGGGCAAGTGGTTAAACAATTGCAGTATTGATAAATCCCACAGCAACACATACATTGGCCTAGAAATTAACCTTTCAGGGAGTTTTTCAAGACAGCCATAGAGGCCCTGAAAGACAAGGCATGCAGAGCTTTCTTCTACGCCATCAGGAGACAGCTGCATCACCTAAAAACCACCAGTAAGAGTCTGGCTTAGAATCTTTGATAGCATTATCACCCCAATCCTTCTTTATGGCAGTGAAGTTTGGGGTCCTCTCACATACCCAGACCAATCTAAATGGGTCTCCAGGCCGCAAGAAATATTTCACCAGGAATTCTGCAATCACCTCCTCCAAGTCCATCGAAGCATCTTCAACAGTGCCTGCTAGTCTGAGCTGGGCAGATTTCCTTTGCTTCTCGCAATATAGAAGAGGGCACTATCATACTGGGGCCATCTACAAAACAGCAGTCCTAACTCATACCACCATAAGGCCCAACTGACCAATAAGGACCAGTCAAAAGCCATGTGGCCTGCAACAACTCATCAGCGCCTTGTGTATCTCAAATACCCAACATACTGGCCTGACAAAATCTCAAAAAAAACATAATGATTCCCAAAAAAACATGTTGAGAAATGAGAAATGACAGCAAACTCAAAGAAACTAACTGTTTACCAATTATTGCAGAGATACTACAAACTGGCCCCATAATACCTGGAGGTGCTACAAGATAGAGAGAGAGCACGAGATAGAGAGAGCATGAGATTGAGATGACGAGAGAGAGCACGAGATAGAGAGAGAAAGAGAGAGAGAGCGAGCATGAAATAGAGAAAAAGAGAGCCTGAGGTAGAGATCATGGGATAGAGAGAGAGAGCACAGAGAGAGAGAGAGCACGACGAGAGAGAGAGCATGAAATATAGAGAGAAAGCATGAGAGAGAGACAGCATAAAAGAGAGAGAGCATGAGAGAGAATGAGAGAAAAAGTGAGAATGAGAGGGGGGAGAGAGAGAGGGCATGAATAGAGAGAGAGACATGATAGAGAGAATGAGGGCATGTTAGAGAGAGAGGGCATGACAGAGAGGACATGAGAGAGAGAGGGGGGGCATGAGAGAGAGAGAGGGGACATGAGAGAGAGAGAGGGCATGAGATAGAGGACGCGAGAGAGAGAGAGAGAGGGGGGGGGCATGAGAGAGAGGGCACGAGAGAGAGGACATGAGAGAGAGGGCACACGAGAGAGAGAGGAAGGACACGAGAGAGAGAGAGAGAGAGGAGAGGGGGGGGCATGAGAGAGAGGGCATGAGAGAGAGAGGGGCATGAGAGAGAGGGGCACGAGAGAGAGAGGGCATGAGAGAGAGGATAGGACAGAGAGGGGACACGAGAGAGGGAAGGGTACATGAGAGAGAGGGGACATGAGAGAAAGAGGACACAAGAGAGAGAGAGGACATGAGAGGAAGAGAGGATGAGAGAGAGAGAGGGGGGGGATGAGAGAGAGAGGGGGGGCATGAGAGAGAGAGAGAGAGAGGGACATGAGAGAGAGGGGGGGGCATGAGAGAAGAGAGAGGAGACATGAGAGAGAGGGCATGAGAGAGAGGGAGGACATGAGAGAGAGAGGTGAGAGAGGGAGGGAGAGGGGACATGAGAGAGAGAGAGGAATGAGAGAGAGGACATGAGAGAGAGGACATGAGAGAGAGAAGAGCATGAGAGAGAGGGGGACATGAGAGGGAGAGGAGAGGACATGGGGAGAGAGGGACATGAGAGAGAGGAGGACATGAGGGAGAGAGAGGACATGAGAGAGAGAGGGGATACGAGAGAGAGAGAGGGATGAGAGAAGAGAGGACGTGAGAGAGAGGACATGAGAGAGAGAGGACGTGAGGAGAGAGAGGACATGAGAGAGAGAGAGAGGACATGAGAGGGAGAGAGAGGGGACACGAGAGGAGAGAGAGAGAGGACATGAGAGGGAAGAGAGAGGGGGCATGAGGAGAGAGAGGACATGAGAGAGAGAGGACATGAGAGGGAGAGAGAGGACATGAGAGAGAGAGGACATGAGAGGGAGGAGAGGGGGGACATGAGAGAGAGGACATGAGAGGAGAGAGAGGGACGTGCGAGGGGAGAGAGAGGAGGACATGAGGAGAGAGAGGACATGAGAGAGGGAGAGGGGGCATGAGAGAGGGAGAGGGCATGAGAGAGAGAGGACATGAGAGAGGAGAGCGGACGTGAGAGAGAGGTCGAGAGAGAGAGAGAGAGAGGACATGAGAGAGGGGACATGAGAGAGAGAGGACATGAGAGGGAGAGAGAGAGGGCATGAGAGAGAGGGGGGGCATGAGAGGGAGAGAGAGGGACATGAGAGAGAGAGAGGACATGTGAGAGGAGGGAGAGAGGATGATGAGAGAGAGAGAGAGAGGAGAGAGAGAGAGAGAGAGAGAGAGAGTGAGAGAGAGAGAGAGGAGGGAGGAGAGAGAGGACATGAGAGGGAGAGGGAGGAGGACATGAGAGAGAGAGAGGGCATGAGAGAGAGGACATGAGAGAGAGAGAGTGGAGAGAGAGAGATAGGGCATGAGAGAGAGAGAGGGCATGAGAGAGAGAGAGGGCATGTGAAAGTGGATGAAAATGATAGAGGAAGGGAGAAAGAAAGGGGAGAGACAGGCGGAGAGAAAATATATTAAGACTGACTCAAAATGCTTAACTAAACATTTTATGCAGAAATTGTAACCTATTCCATAAACAAATGTCTATTACCGTATAATGACAAAATAATATGCCAACCTGAAGAGCAGGGGTGCAATGAATGAGACAAATGTGCAGCACTTTTGACTGTACTTGATACTGTATCCAGATCCTGCAGACCCCCAAGTCTTTCTGAGACACAAAGCTGCTGATTGTAGGGCCACAGGTAGAGAACTCCGAGAGCAGGTACGTTCAGTCTCCCAGCTTTCTTCACAAATATGATAAGATGGAGTTGCTCTGTCTTCATAACACACACATTCGTCCTCGCTGCAGGGCGTGGTTTACTTTCCGTAATAGAATGGTTAGCACCACCTGGTGAAGAGGAATAGATATCATTGTTATAGCTGGCAGGCTGTGATTCGTTTTATTTGGATAAAAGGCTGGGCTTAGCAAAAGGGACTTTTTACAGGAGGTAGTTTTATGATTTATGTATTATTACATGTATTTATTTAGTGCTGTCAATTTACATATATATTGTACAATCACATCAGTCTCTAACCCCTCAAGGGGTGTACAATCTAAGGTCCTTGACTCACATTCATACATATATACATACTAGGGACAATTTAGACAGGCGCCAATTAAATTACCAGCATGTCTTTGGAGTGTGGGAGGAAACCCGAGTACCCGGAGGAAACCCACACAGGCAGAACATGTAAACTTCAGGCAGGTGGTGCCGTGGGTTGGGATTTGAACCAGCAACCCTACTGTAGTACTGCCAGGTGGAAGTGCTAACCATTTAGCCACTGTGCTTCCCATAGCTTTACACAGTTTTTTTAATAAAAAGTAATTCAGGAGTTATTACTTTAACCCCAAAGAAGTTGCTGAGTCCACAGGCCACTGACTATCAACATCAACAAGCTTCCTGCCAATGCCACACTCTCTTACACCCCAAGACTGAGGGCAGAATATTTATTTGTGCAACACACAGTAAACCGATAACCAAAGGATGGAAAAGCTGCCTGTCTTCTATGGGAGGTTGCATGGAAACGTACCCCATCCATCTGTTTTTGGTGTACATGATTGGATCGAGTGCCAGCAGGTGTCAGTGGACACTTCTCCACTGACACCAGCCGGTCCATAGTGGTCTATGGATGGTCCAATCAGGTTCGCTTGAAAAAATGACAGGTGGACCTGATCGGACCATCAGTATGAAAGGGGCCTTATAAACACTTTAATAAGTATATGGAAACAGTTACAAATTAATACATGAACTGAGTAAATAAGTTGACCAATGACTTTACACTTAATCCCTATGCTATGGGGGTCCTGACTAAGGAGAAATGTAAAAATAGTGGTCCAACTGTCTATGGCAAACTTGGGTGTAAGTTCCTAAAAAGTGTCCCAAGCAGCAATACTGCTCCTTTAAAACACTTGCTGCTCGGGCCAAATGTGACATTTTTTTTATACATGTTATTTTACTATAAAATACTTAAAACTAACAAACATTATATATTTTCTGAAAACTAAGGCTCTCTCTAGAATATAATGGTGTAGCACAATATTTGCACAGCCATTTATCAAAAGCAGCTTTTCAGCAAAAAATATGCTTAAAAAGAAGTATGGGGATATTTAAAAAAATAAATCATACTTACCTAGGTGGATGCAGCATTGGTTTCCCCTCCGGCTCTAAGGGTGAGAACTCAGCAATCACATGGCCGATGATCACTGAGTTCTCACAGCCACTGTGAGCAGAGAGCGGTGACTGTCTGCTTTGCCCTCCCCTCTTGCGCTTACTTGAGGGCTGGATTGTGGAGGGGGAGAGAGTGGGCTGGCTCATGCTCTCAGAAGATCTCTGACAGGTTGAGTCAGGTGCTGCTGCAGATTCTAGGGTGGTTCCTGATTTTAAGGCTAGCTTCACACCTATCCAGTTTGCGTTTGACCCGTTTCTGCACTGCATTTTGCATTGCGTTTTGTATTTTTGCACCTGCTTTTTTGATGCGTTTTGCGTGTTTTTATTTTATTTTTCTTGTTGCTAGGCAGATTTAAAGTGCAAAAACATCAAAAACATGCAAAATGCATAACAAATGCATCAAAAACACATACTACATGCTTTTCTGCAGTGTTTCCATTGAAGCCTATAGAACCAAAACGCAACTGTTTGTGTTCAAAAAGTCCATGACCCTTTCACAGGCCCTGGAGGGGCACATGCCACTCTACCCGCACTGCCATTGGTGGCTACGGATGCCGGAGATTCCCTGCTGGCACCCAGCGATCATCGGGGAAAGCCAACAGATGAGAGACCTGTGTGTAAACAACACAGGTCTCTCTCCTGCCAGCAAGGGTATGCCGCTTTGTATTTCTCTGCACAGCATGTTTCCCTAGTAAAACACACAGCACACCAGTTAACCCTTTGATTGCCCCAGATGTTGACCTCTTCCTGCCCAGTGCCATTAGTACAGTGATCAGTGCTTTTTACTAGCACTGATCACTGTATTAGTGCCATTGGGATGTCAGTGACAGTTGGTCAGTTCTCCGCAGCGTCAGAATGTCTGCCATAGTCCTGCAGTCCCGCTGTAAGTCGCTGATCACTGCCATTACTAGTATGAAAAAAAAAATTCCAGTATATATACCGCCATTTATAGACGCTATAACTGTCATGTAAACCAATTAATTTACACATATTGGGATTTTTTAGCAAGGGCATAGTAGAATACGTTTTGGCCTAAATTTATGAAGAAATTTTATTTTTTATATTTTTTTACTGGACATGTTTTATAACAAAAAGTAAAAAATATATTGTTTTTTTTTTTCTAAAATTGTTGAGCTTTTTTTGTTTATAGCACAAAAGATAAAAAACAGAGGTGATCAAATACCACCAAAAGAAAGCTCTATTTGTGGGGAAAAAGGACATAAATTTCATGTGGGTTCAGTGTTGCATGACTGCGCAATTCTCAGTTAATATAATGCAGCACCGTATCGTGAAAAATGACCTGGTCAGGAAGGGGGGTAAATCCTTTGGAGGGCGAGGGGTTTAAAAGTGAGCATGGTGCTGTAGAGGTGTCCGGATCACCTTTATCTGAATGCCAGTTGCTGACTCTAAAGAACAATACCAGGATCTGTTGCAGCTACGTCTATGATCCTGGTATAACCACTTGCTCTGCAGGTGGTATCTATATACGTTCTAAGGACCAGAAGTGGTTAAATAGTGCACAGAGGGCATGGCCAGTGGCCTCTCACCAACACATAGGATTACAACTTGTCTCCTTCTGCTCTCCCTCCATTGCTCAGCAAATCCAGCTGCTATGACGTCCTCCGTTGACCAGGTGGTGACATTTGACTTGACAGCGGTGTTCCCGCAGACCAAAAGATGTCAGTGATTCTGCCTCCCTATGTCCCTGACACTCAAGCAAATTGTCCTGTCAGCACCCTGCTGCATTTTGTGTTCTCTTCAATGTTTTCCCCAGTGACTGCCTGGGGTCCAGGAATAGTTCTTACTTTTCCTCCTCTGCAGAGCTCTGGTATCTGTAGTTCAAAACACTGTATAGCACCATGTACAGCAGGGTTCCTCCCCGAGGTTTCCAGGGGGTTCCTCGAGCAATGAGCAATTTTTGACTCTCAGGTAAGTTCCCACTGACACCATTGATATTTTTAGCAATCTGCAAGGGGGTAATTCTTCCTAATGACTGCAAGGAGCATTCTTACCTCTGACTATCACACTAATGTATCATGAGTTGTAGATTTAGAATTTTTAGCAGGTGTTCCCCTGAGACTGGAAAGTTATGTCAAGGATGTGTTGAAAAGGTTGAGAAAGCCTGATATACAGTCTCTCTTGGAACTACAACTCCCACAAGTCATTGTTCTTCCCATCTGGCTTAGGCCTTTCCCAGGCTGCACAGCAACAGCATTACTGCTTCCTTTGTTTTCCCAGGTGGTGGGCAGGGATGGATTTTTTTTGCTGTCTCTGTGGCTGCACACAGTGTGGGAAATGTTCGGTGCTCAGTGGCAGGCGAGGAGAGGATGAACAGCTGCAGCACTGACTGTGTATGAGTGGCTGCAGCATGTGTGACATTATCAGTGACAGCTGGTCTGTGCAGCTGTACTGCAGAGTGTGCCTCTGATCAGGGATGCATTACTAACATTCTGTAGTGATAAAGGACTTAACCACTTGCCTACAGGACACTTATACCCCCTTCTTTACCAGGCCAATTTTCAGCTTTCAGCGCTGTCGCACTTTGATTGACAATTGTGCGGTCATGTAACACTGTACCCATATAAATTTTTTATCATTTTTTTCTCACAAATTGAGCTTTCTTTTGGTTGTATTTAATCGCCACTGGGCACTTTACTTTTTGCGCTATAAACAAAAAAAGTGCAAAAAATTTGAAAAAAAAAAAGTTTCTTTGTTTCTATTATAAAATTTTTCAAACAGCTAATTTTTCTCCTTCATTGATGTGCGTTGATGAGCAGCACTGATGGGCTCTAATAGGCGGCACTGATAGGCAGCACTGATTGGCACTGATAGGCAGCACTAATGAGGTGGCACGGATAGGCAGCACTGATAGGCAACACTAATGAGGTGGCATGGATAGGCGGCACTGGTAGGTGGCACTGACTGGCATCACTGCTTGGCACTGACTGGCGGCACTGCTGGGCATTGACTGGCACACAACCGCTGGGCACTGGCAGCACTCATGGGCACTGGTGGGAGGCACTGGTGAGCAAAGGTGGTTGGCACTGCTGGGCACAGGTGGGTGGCACTGCTGGGCACAGGTGGGTGGCACTGCTGAGGGGCACAAAATGGGTGCACTGCTGGGCACAGGTGGGCGCACTGCTAGGCACAAGTGGATGCACTGCTAGGCACAAGTGGGCAGAACTGGTGGATTGCACTGCTGGGCACCGATCATCAGGGCACTGATCATCAGTGCCCTGATGATCGGTGCCAATCCCTGCTCTGACAACTGCCGATTCTTGGCAGTACTTTCCTCACGATCTGACAGCGTGAGGAAAGTGCAGCCGAGAACCGGCAATTGCATTTCCCGGTGATCAGCGTGTCATTGGACATGGCTGGTCATGTGGTAAAAGGCTGCTGTGATTAGCCCTTTACCACATCATGTGATCAGCTGTGTCTGTAGGACACAGCGATCACGGAGATCGATGGGTGCGCGCCCCCCGGGGAGCGCAGGAGAGCGCGTTCTGGATGGCCGCAGTGTAGCCGTCATTTGGCTATCTGCGGTCGGCAAGTAGTTAAAAGGAGAAGTATGGCCAAATCTTTTTTCATTCTGCACTCCAGTGACCGATTTTTAGCCAACAGCGGGACGTCACTCAGCTGGTCCAGGCTGGGGAAAGATCTGAACTTTACAGTTGGGATCTGATAAACATTTATATCAGATTCATAATTCGGCACTTATATTATATTGATGGCAAGCTTGCAAAATATTTGGTTTTTGTGATTAATCATAATTAATGTTAAAATGTGTGAATGGCCTTGAACCAGTGATAGTGTTAATTTCTTCAGTTATAGCTGAGACAGGAGTTAGCTGAGCTAACCAGCTGAGAGCTGAGTATTCTATAGAAGGGCATAGCTGGTTTAAGGACTCTAGCATGTCATGGGAGTAACCAAAATAGAATTAGTATGCAATAATATATTCTAATAGTATCTGTGCGTATTCAGTTTATGTTTTATAAGTTGGTAATATTGTTCCATACGTAGATTTTTGGTTATACAACTTATTGAGTTATTATGTTGTAAAGATACATTCTTAGTTTATATTAACATTTAAATAGAGAAAACTTGTCACATGAGCAGGCTATATATGTAGTGTCCCCTCCCTTCAATGAAATTGATCTGCTAAGCAGAATTGATTGCCATACAAGGTTCTAAGATCACGAATTATGACGCTTAGAAGTATCATAAAAAGGCATCCTAGGAGATGCGGGAGGACGGACACACACGCACGCACTCACACACGTCTGTCCATTCACTCAGACACGCACAATGAAAGCATGGAGACACTGTCGTTCTTCACATTCTGACAGACTAGAACAGTTGCATTCTCTAAGACAAGAACTAGTCACTTCCAAGCTTCTTCCTAAAAGCTCAGAAGGACAAGCACCACATGAAAGAGCACATGAAGGACAATCGGCCATGAACATAAGGGTGACACATCTTTATAACTTCAATTTTCACATTTCTGTTTTATCTACAACGGAACTGTTCATGATACACTTTACATTGTTAATTTAAGCCATTGTGTGATAAAATAAAATTACACTTTATTTTTTACTTCACCGGCTCTTTAATTATTTGCAAAATCGCCTATATAGACACCAAAGAAGTATTATATGTGTCTTAGAAAATTTTACAGGATTCACTAAACTGGTTCAGCCTCTCAGCTGCGCTGCTGGGAGATTGAGCCAGCTGCTCCCTCCCCTCCTTAGCCCAGCGCTCCAGTGAGCACTAGAAGGGCAGAGCAGAGGGCTGGTGACAGTCACAGTTTTTCTGCTCAGAGCGGAGGGGACAACTGAGCAACTTCATTGCCACACTGCACTGACCCGGAGGCAGGGGGGCCTTAAACTTCATTGCCATACCGCACTGACACCAGAAGGGGGGGGGGGGTGAGTTAAACCTCACTTCCACACTACACTGACCCCAGGGGGGTAAAATTCACTGCGACACTGCACTGACACCAGGGATGGGGGGTTTGAATGTCACTGCCACACTGCACTGCCACTGGGGGGGTGGGCTGGATGTCACAGTCCACTGGCATCGGGGGGGTGGGGGGGGCTGAATGTCACTGCCACACTGCACTGACACTGGGGGGCTGGATGTCACTGCCATAGTGCACTGGCATTGGGGGAGGGGAGTTGAATATCACTGCCATACTGCACTGACACGGGGGGGGGGGGTGAATGTCATTGCCATACTGCACTGACACAAGGGATGGGGGGGGGGGGGTTGGATGCCACTGCCACACTACACTGACACCAGAGAGGGGGTTGAATGTCACTGCCACACTGCACTGACACCAGAGGGGGGGGGGTTGAATGTCACTACCATACTGCACTGACACCAGGGATGGGGGGGTTGAATGTCACTGCCAACCGGGGGGAGGGGGGTTGAATGTCACTGCCACACTGCACTGACACCAGAAGGGGGGGGGGGGGGTTGAATGTCACTACCATACTGCACTGACACCAGGGATGGGGGGGTTGAATGTCACCGCCAAACACAGCACTGCCACCGGGGGGGGGAGGGGGGTTGAATGTCACTGCCACACTGCACTGCCACTGGGGGGGGTTGAATGTCACTGTCATAGTGCACTGGCATCAGGGGGAGGGGGCTGGAAAAAAGACAAAAAGTCCATCCAGTTCAACCAAAAAAAAATAAATAAAAAAAAAATGTTATAATCCTACACCCACATTTGATCCAGAGGGAAGGCAAAAAACCCAGCAAAGCATGATCCAATTTGCTCCTGCAGGGAAAAAAAAATCCCTTCATGATCCCCCGAGAGGCAATTTGATATTCCCTGGATCAACTTTACCTATAAATGTTATATCCAGTTATATTCTGTGTATCTAAGAAGGAATCCAGGACTTTTTTAAAGCAATCCATTGAGCTGGCCAGAACCAACTCTTGAGGGAGTCTATTCCACATTTTCAAAGCTCCTACTGTGAAGAAACCTTTCCGTGTTTGGAGATTCAATTTATTTTCCTCCAGACGTAAATATCGCCCCCTTGTCCTCTGTGATGACCTCAGGGGGAATAACTCTACACCGAGTTCACTATATGAACCACTGATGTATTATACATGGAGATCATATCCCCCCTTATGTATTATACATGGAGATCATATCCCCCCTTATGTATTATACATGGAGATCATATCCCCCCTTATGTATTATACATGGTGATCATATCCCCCCTTATGTATTATACATGGAGATCATATCCCCCCTTATGTATTATACATGGAGATCATATCCCCCCTTATGTATTATACATGGTGATCATATCCCCCCCTTATGTATTATACATGGTGATCATATCCCCCCCTTATGTATTATACATGGTGATCATATCCCCCCTTATGTATTATACATGGAGATCATATCCCCCCCTTATGTATTATTACATGGAGATCATATCCCCCCTTATGTATTATACATGGAGATCATATCCCCCTTATATATTATACATGAGGATCATATCCCCCCTTATGTATTATACATGGAGATCATATCCCCCCTTATGTATTATACATGGAGATCATATCCCCCTTATGTACTATACATGGAGATCATATCCCCCCTTATGTATTATACATGGAGATCATATCCCCCTTATGTATTATACATGGAGATCATATCCCCCCTTATGTATTATACATGGAGATCACATCCCCCCTTATGTATTATACATGGTGATCATATCCCCCCTTATGTATTATACATGGAGATCATATCCCCCTTTATGTATTATACATGAAGATCATATCCCCCCTTATGTATTATACATAGTGATCATATCCCCCCTTATGTATTATACATGGAGATCATATCCCCCTTATGTATTATACATGGAGATCATATCCCCCTTATGTATTATACATGGAGATCATATCCCCCCTTATGTATTATACATGGAGATCATATCCCCCTTATGTATTATACATGGAGATCATATCCCCCCTTATGTATTATACATGGAGATCATATCCCCCTTATGTATTATACATGGAGATCATATCCCCCCTTATGTATTATACATGGAGATCATATCCCCCTTATGTATTATACATGGTGATCATATCCCCCCTTATGTATTATACATGGAGATCATATCCCCCCCTTATGTATTATACATGGAGATCATATCCCCCCCTTTATGTATTATACATAGAGATCCTATCCCCCTTATGTATTATACATGGAGATCATATCCCCCCTTATGTATTATACATGGAGATCATATCCCCCTTATTATACATGGAGATCATATCCTCCCTTATGTATTATACATGGTGATCATATCCCCCCCTTATGTATTATACATGGAGATCATATCCCCCCCTTATGTATTATACATGGAGATCATATCCCCCTTATGTATTATACATGGAGATCATATCCCCCCCTTATGTATTATACATGGAGATCATATCCTCCCCTTATGTATTATACATGGAGATCATATCCCCCCCCTTATGACAGAGCTCAATTCTTTAAGGACCCGTGGGTGTGTATGCCATCTGGTCCAGGTGCTTTATTCACCTTTATTCTGTCTAAATATTTTTGGATCATATCAATTGTGAGCCAATGTGGATCATCTGGAGCTGTGTGAGTACCATGCCAATTATGGACAAGAGCTCCCCCATGCTCCTTTGTATACACAGAGCTGAAGAAAGTATTTAATAATTTGCCTTCTCTTTGTCCCCAGTCACCCCCTCCAGATTATTTTGTAAAGGGCCTACATGCTCGGACCAGACCTTTTTACTATTAATATATTTGAAGAATTTTTTTGGGGTTTGTCCTGCTATCTTTTGCAATCTGTTGTTCGTTTTTTGCGGCCTTTCTTTCCTTATTGCATATTCTGTTATATTCTTTGTAATGTTTAAACGATGATCGCGTTCCTTCATTTTTATATTTAATAAAAGCTCTTTTCTTATTATCTATAGCTTTTTTAACTTTGGCCGTAAGCCACATAGGCTTGATTTTTAGCCTTTTAAACTTGTTGCTCATGGGAATATATTTAGCATTGTGTTCACATGAAGAACTCCCATTTCTGTGTTGTGTTCATTGACGCCAATATTCCCTCCCAGTCTAAGTCTTGGAGAGCAGCTCTTAGCTTTGGAAAATTGGCTCTCTTAAAATTGAGCGTTTTAATCCCAGACCCTATATTGTTTTTTCCCGTATGTGCTCGCTGCTTACAGCTAACAATAAATGAAATCATGTTATGGTCACTGCTACCCAGATGTTCTTTTATATGTAATAAGCTCTGCATGGTTTGAGATTACCAGGTCCAGCAGAGCATCATTCCTAGTAGGGGCCTCTATGAACTGTACCATAAAATTGTCCTGTAGTAGGTTTAAAAATGTTTGCCCTTTAACTGTCCCAACCCTTGCAGCCTTTTGATTTGTGCAAGGAGCTGAGTCTCCACCTCGTCATTAACACTGGGAGGCCTATAACAAACTCCAATGATTACCTTTGTAGTACGCACCCCCATGTGCAGTTCCATCCATAATATGTCAACCTCATCACACTCTCCATCAACTAGGTCCTCTTTTACACTCGCTCTGAGATCACTTCTCCCATAGAGACAGACACCACCACCTTTCCTATTTACTCTGTCTCTCCGAAAGAGAACATAGCCAGGAATATTAATGGCCCAGTCATGTGAAGAATGAAGCCAAGATTCAGAAATAACAATTCAATTATAGTTCTCTGCATGCACCAAAGCTTCCAACTCACCTATTTTGCTTGGCAGACTTCTGGCATTGGTGAACAAACATTTTAATCAGTTGACACCTTGTTCACACGTATTTTACATATTTTTTATTTTCATACAAATGGTACCAATTTCACTGGTTATTTGTAACATGGGAACCTTCTTATCATCTGCCATAGCCTTTCCCCCATCTTTCCCCATTCCACCCACCAATAAGTACTGACCCCTGTCTGATCTGTCTACCCCTTTATAATCTAATTCTCCCTCCCCCCTAAATCCTATTTTAAATACTCCTCTAGCCTCCAGGGTTGAATGTCACTGTCACACTGCACTGAGACCAGAGGGGGGGTTGAATGTCACTGCCATACTGCACTTACACCAGAGGGGGGGCATTGAATGTCACTGCCATACTGCACTGATGCCAGAGGGCTGGCGTGGAATGCCACTGCCACATTGCACTGACACCAGAGGGGGGGGGGGGGGGGTGGGGGCGTGTCACTGCCACACTGCATTGACACCGGGGGGGGGGGGGGGGGGGGTTGAATGTCACTGTCACACTGTACTGACACCAGAGGGGGGGTTGAATGTCACTGCCACACTACACTAACGGGGGGCATTGAATGTGACTGCCACACTGGACTGCCACCAGAAGGGGGAGTCTAAACTTTACTAACACATGGCACCTCATTGTGGTTCTTATTGCAGTCACTGACACCAAGCTACTCTGTACCAGTATTATTATTATTATACATTATTTATATAGCGCCAAAAGGTTTGCTCAGCGCTGTACAATATAGTGGGGGACAGAACATGAGACAATACAGTAACAAAAACAAAACACGAGGGGTTTGAGGGCCCTGACCTTTCGAACTTACAATCTAGGATCTGTACATCTAGAACTGAAAGGGGTTTTATGGTGCACAGTGTACACTTTTAATTTATAACATCAGCATTGTAATAAAACAAGCAATAATTATTTCTGACAATACAATATATTCTCACTTGAAAAATTTCCTTTCACGTTGTGAGGTCTGCCTGTCGTCTGGTTGCACAACAACAGCATGTAAAATCTGGGCTTGATTGTTCCATTGAGTTTTTTTTTAGCTAATCATAAACTCATTTTTAGAGTATTTTTTAGTATTTTTTCCATACCAGCACAGATCTGTTACAGCACAAATAGCTCTTAATTACCCTTCTTAAAGTTTTACTAAACCCAGGACCCTGCACTCACTATATCCGGTCTCCCCGGACTCTGCATTCACTATATCCGGTCTCCCCCGGACCCCGCATTCACTATATCCGGTCTCCCGGGACCCCGCATTCACTATATTTGGTCTCCCAGGACCCTGCATTCACTATATCTGGTCTCCCAGGACCCTGCATTCACTATATCTGGTCTCCAGGACCCTGCATTCACTATATCTGGTCTCCTCAGACCCTGCATTCACTATATCTGGTCTCCCAGGACCCTGCATTCACTATATCTGGTCTCCCCGGACCCTGCATTCACTATATCTGGTCTCCCAGGACCCCGCATTCACTATATCCGGTCTCCCCGGACCCCGCATTCACTATATCCGCTCTCCCACAGTCCACACAACATGGAAAATGCAATTATTTTAGTAAATATAAACTGCTAAATACCTTTTCTCATCAGCAGTTTGAGCAGTCTTGTGATTTTTATCAGTGTCCAGCACAGCACTGGTTAAAGCTTGTAGGAGGAGTTTTCAGTCTCTCCTGAATATCCCATGAGGCTGTAGGGCCCCGGACCCTCTGTCCGGACAGTGCTGATTGACCTTGTGCTGATCACATGCACCCTTCCCAAAAAAAATCAATTCTCTAGCTATGCACACTAAACTGAGCATGTGCAGAGTGACTCCTAGAGCTCTTCACTATCAGCAGATGGACTGGGGACAGTAGAAGAAGGGGAGCATCAGACGACACAGGATCAAACAGCCTTTTTACGCAATGTGGAGGATTAACCCCTTAGGTTCCACAGTGAGTATAACAAGCATGCTTTACTGCATATACAGACTGATTTTACTGTTGTGGGTTTAACGCTTTAAGTTTTAGGAAATCTAACTGAGCCACAGGCACACAACCCCATGTCTATTTCTTCCTCCTTAATTACAACCCTTCTTGAATTGTATTGGAACTACTGTCTCCCTTTATATTGTAAAGCATGGCATAAAACTGTTATCAATCCTGTATAATAATAATAATTATTACAAAGACATAGTGCAGTGTTGGGTTGCCAAGATTGGGTTGCCAAGACACTTTTCCCCCCAATTATTCAGAAAAATAATAAAGCCTGCAACCCATATTTGTTGTGTGAAACAAAAAGAAACTTTATGCAACAAGTCCCTGTTGTTTGTACAAAAAACATATACAGTATCTCCCAGAAGTGAGTCCACCCCTCACATTTGTGTAAATATTTTATTCTATCTTTTCATGTGACAACACTGAAGAAATGACACTTTGCTACAATGTGACGTAGTGAGTGTAGAGCTTGTATAACATGTAAATTTGCTGTCCCCTCAAAATAACTCAACACACAGCCATGAACTGCTTGCCGACCAGCCAAAGTAGTTATACTTCACACTGCCACCACCTCCTTTTTGTACAGAGAAAGAGGAAACTCAGCAATATCAGCAATAACACTATGATGTTTGAATAATTGTCGGTATAACCACTGACACCGCAGGCAGCGATATACCAAAGTTTAAAACACACACACAGTAGCGCTTTTCAGAGGCAGGGGTTCTGAGTTTGCATTAAAGAGTTTTAGAAACAGTTCAACACTTTCAGAAAGTAAGATTTATTACTAAAAGGTCAAAAGGGTGCAATAAAAATATTTTACAGAAAAAGATGTAGCCAATATATATATAAATATACAGAAAGCAATAGCACAGCAAAGAGATAACAGAAAGGAATTTAGATAGATAAAGTACTTGCCAAAAGCCTTGGGTTAAGCAGCTTTCAAGTTTTCTGAGCAAAAGGGCGTTTTCTCCAAAAATTGGTTCCAATGTTAAAAAGGGAGAATTCTTCAACTCAGCTCAACTCAGCTTAGCTTTTCTATGAACTCCACAGGGTGTCTCCCTGACTCAGAGAACCAATCGCCTCATTTGGGGTGGGGGTTGTGTAGGTGGGGAGCTCAAGCTTTGACCAAAGCCTTCCCAAATTATACTATGGCCAATAACTTTTCCTCAGTACATGTAACATTCTATCCACGTGTAGTTTTATACCCAGAATCATCATCCGCTGAATGGTTAGATATGAAATATCTGCTTGAATGGTTAAGGAGATATAATTTTCTGCTCTCCTGTGTATGTCAGATAGGGGGTGTAATATACAAGGCAACTTGTCTTACAGTGAGCCATCCGAATATGTGTTCCATGTTTTGCATAATTATTTCCTATTCGGAGATATAAAAAATTATATGGAAAACTGGGTTTTAAAACGTAAGTCGGTTTTTATGACTCCTTGGAATGTATTTTGAAGCTCAGCGAGGGCTCGGTTTATGGCGTTTTTTTACGACCCTTCTCCAGCAAGGGTCTGGTAGACAGAGGGGCACCCAGCTAGTTGTGAGATTTATATAACCTTAACGCCCTCCCAATGAGTTTGCTGCCTGTGATCTGCATCAAACAGACCACATGTCCCTCAACAGAGAGGGAGGGGGGATGAGAAAAGCTGGATTTGGGAGAGAGAGATACAAAATGGAGGGGTTTGGAGAAAAATGGAATGACCGCGTCCATCTCTGTGTGCATAATTGCTACACCGTCTTTAAGGAGTGGCAAAAAAAAGGGCAGCTGCCCTGGGTCCAGTCATTGTTTTTGGGCCCAAAGCAACTGTCCCATACTTGCCAACTGTACTGGTTTACACTCCCTTATACCTTGAAGTCTTTGTCCAGGCTGTGTCCCATATCTACATGTGAAGTGCTGTCACTTATGCTTCCCAGCTCTGTCTTATTGCCATATATAGCTGACTCAGGTGTCAGCATTCATATGTACATAAAGGCAGCATTCATATGTAAATAGCAGCTCCAATGTGACAGTCATATGTAAATAGTAGAGGCATTCATATGTTATATTATGCCCCCCCCCCCCTCAAGGTTCCAGCTGTCAACACCTCTGCTGGTGGTCAGTGTAAATTCCCCCCTTACATTGGTGGCCCAGTATAGAAATTAATTGGTTGTTGGTGTAAAATCCCCCATTACACTGGATGTTAGTGAAAATTCCCCATTACATTGGTCATCAGTTTTAATCCCCCCTAACATTGGTGTAGAAATGTCACCTCCCATCCCCCCCAAGCACTGCCACTGATCCCATCCCCCCCAAGCACTGCCACTGATCCCATCCCCCCAAGCACTGCCACTGGTCCCATCCCCCCATCAACACTATCACTCATCCCATCCCCCCAGCACTGCCACATATCCCATCCTATGTATCACTGTCACTGATCCCTTCAATCTTCCCCCCAGCACTGCCACTGATCACACCCTCCCCCCCCTAGTATTGCCCATGATGCCAGAAGTCCTAGGAGTTTTCTGTCTATTGGTGGGTCCCCTAACCTTTTCAGTCCATGATGTGCGGGCAGCCAGGAAATGATGTGCTGAAACCTTCAGCAACCTTTTAGTGAGACGTAATTAAGTGCTGTAAACTCTAATAACCAATAAGTGAGTGGTAAGGGTGTGCAGTAACCTCTCTAGTAACCAATGGGTGAATGGTAATGATGTGCAGTTACCTCTAACAACCAATCAGTGAGCAGTAATAATGTGCAGTAACCTCTAGCAACCAACCTGTGACCAGTAATGATGTACAGTAACCTCTAGCAACCAATCAATGAGCAGTAAGGATGTGCAGCAACCTCTAGCAACCAATCAGCAAGAAAAAATCTTGTGCTGTAACCTCTAGCAACTAATCAGTGAGCCGTAATGTGTGCTGTAACCTCTATCAACTAGTCAGTGAGCGGTAATGATATGCTGTAAACCTCCGGCAATCAATTGCATCCGCTGCCTGATCTGCTTGAGTAAACTGATTTTGATTTTAGCTACTATTTATTGTATGTCTCAGAGCAGGTGGAGAGCAAAATTTCATGGGGGGAGCCCAAGAGAATGTTTGCCCTGGGTCCCATCAATAATAAAGACAGCCCTGGTTATGACAGTGTCAGTGTGAAAGAAGCCTAATTCATTGCATTGTAGCAATGAAAACCACATGCGCATATGTACTCCCAGAGAGGGTAATTTCTCATGGCAGGTTTCTTGATGGTGACAACAATGATGCAATGTAAAGTCTATTTGCAAATCATATGATGGTGACAGCGCATGAGAACAATTGGAGGAGAAGGAGATTAAGTTTGCCAACCTTTAAAAGTACCTTCACTGCATACCTTTCTAATTTATTTTAACATGCAGCAAGTTATATGAGATTTTAAAGATTGAGTTTACATAGATATATATTACAGCGCTCAGGAAAAGTGGAAAAGGATTCCCCCCCCCCCCCCAGATTAGACTCAGGGTCCTCCATACATATGAACCATCTCTTGATCCAGTCACCTGTCTATAGATATTGGAATGCAGACTGTGACGTCAGCATTCTGGAACGATCTGCAACACTGGGCCGTAGAGGCTAAAATGTAACACCTATCACTTTCAACAAAGTATGCTGAGATTTGCAATTCTACAGTTTACACATTTTTTCAAAAGCAAAAATCCATACAGGAAATTAAAAGAATTGCTCAACATCACATCTACATTCAGGAAACTGCTGGCTGCAATAACAGCCGAAACTGCAAAACCGCCTCTCTGCATTCATAACATAAAAACAAATCAATATGATTCTGTTTTCTTCCCTTCAACACCTTGAAATATATAAATAAAATCTGTCCACTGGATTAAATTCAGATTCAAAATACGTTATTTAATCCAAAGGGAGGTTAATAAAATACGTCAATGAAGACAACACAAGATCACAATAACGAGCAAAAAACAAGACACAACGACACAATAAAAATATAATTTTTTATTTATATCTTAATAATATATAATTTTATTTAACCGCTTCCCAACCGCACTATAACTGAAAGGCAGCTACCAGTGTGGTTGTCCAGTTCCGGACGAGGGCGTCCATGGACATCCTCCAACAATGCGCACCCTGTGCGCCCCCATGTGGTGCGCTCCAGGCACTGACGGTGATCGCTGTGTCCTTAGGACACTGTGATCACATGATGAGGTAAAAGGCCAATCACAGCGGAGTCTTTTACCACGTGATCAGCTAATTCCAATGACACAGCAGATCACAATGTAAATACAGTTGCCGCTTATTGGCTGCACTTTCCTCACGCTGTTGATAACTGGCAAATGTTACAAGGGAGATCTGCAGTAATAATCAGGCACTGATTATCAGTGCCGCCCAGCAGTGCCCTGATTATCAGTGCCTCCCAGCAGTGCCCAGCAATGCCGCCCAGCAGTGCTGCCCAGCAGCGTCACCCAGCAGTGCTGCCAGTCAATGCCACTAGTCGGTTACCATCAGTGCTGCCTATCATGTGCCCACCAGTGCCACCTATCAGCGCCCATCATTGCTGCATATCAGTGCATCATCAGTGCTTCCTCATCAATGCCCACCAGTGCTGCCTCATCAGTGCTACCCATTAGTACCACCTCACCAGCGCCCATCAGTGCTGCCTATCAGTGCAGCCTCATCAACGCACATCAGTGAAGAAAAAAATTCACCTGTTTGCAAAATGTTATAATAGAAATGAGAAAAAAACGTTTTTTTCAAATTTTTTGCTCTTTTCTTAATTTACAGTGCAAAAAATAAAAACACCAGTGGCAATTAAATACCACTAAAAGAAAACTGTATTTGTGTGAAAAAAATTATAAAAATTTCATATGGGTACAGTGTTGCATGACGCGCAATTGTCATTCAAAGTGCAACAGCTCTGAAAGCTGAAAATTGGCCTGGGCAGGAAGGGGGTAAAAGTGCCCGGTAGGCAAGTGGTTAATATCATACATCTTTTTTTATCCTTTCATAACTGTGTCATTGTATATCCAGTATTATATACAACATGGTTCTAGATCATTACATATCCTAACATATATATGTGTGTTATATATCTATCTAGTTCAGTTTCAGTTGTATCCGACCCTTGGCGAAACGCATGGACTGTCACTCATAAGTGACTTTTTCCATGAATTCTCTTAGCAATTATTTTACAGGGTAGGTTGCCAGGTCTTTCCCCAACCCCTACTATGCAGGAGATCCCGCATGGCCAGGGATGAAACTAGGACAATTTAGACAGGAGCCAATTAACCTACCAGCATGTCTTTGGAGTGTGGGAGGAAACCGGAGCACCCGGAGGAAACCCCACATGAACACAGGGAGAACATGCAAACTCCATGCAGGAGGTGCCATGGTTGGGAATTTAAACCCATGACCCAAATACTGCAAGGCAGATGTGCTAACCACTAAGCCACTGTGTGTGTGTGAATATATATATATTATATAATATATATAACTATTATATATAATACAGGAGTTGTATGGCGCCAACAGTTTGCACTGTACCTTACAATATACATGGAGACAATTGCAGTACATTTCAGTACAAAAGGAATAGAAGGGCCTGCACGTGGAGCTTACAATCTATATATATATATATAATTTTATATTATATAACATTTTGGATAATTTATTTTGTAGAGTCTACAAAATAAGAAGTACAGGTCCATACATTCACCCCAAGGTACTTGTCTGTTAATTCACCGGATTTATTTATTCAATATAGTTAACATAGTTTAAAAGTTTTATTTTTAAACTAATTACTTAGCTAGGATGTCAGTAAAGTGGGGTCTATATATATTAAATAAATAAATCTGGTGAATTAACAGACAAGTACCAAAGAGCTAACAATTTACATAGGTATATACAAATCTTATAAGAAAACAATTCCAGGGATACAGAAACTATACTAAAAAAATGTTAAAAAAACTAAACACTAAGAACACAGTGGGGTGGATTTACAGACAAATAGATTGTGCACTTTGCAAGCGCAGTTGCGCCAGAGCTTAGTAAATTAGGTAAATCTATACTTTGCAAAAGAATACTCAATTACATGCAAGGAAAAAAAAAAAGTTTTGATTGCACTTGATTGGATGATGGAAGTCAGCAGAGCTTCCTCTCACTAATTAAGCTCTGGAGCAACTGCACTTGCAAAGTGCTCAATCTACAATATTTAATCAATCTCAATGGCAATGAGAGCAA